>WOUH02000007.1:3631483-3646242 GCA_009936405.2 Stevia rebaudiana
TTGGGTATGACCCGACTTGGATCATAACATACTAGCCACATTAATCTGTTATGTTTCTTGGGCAGACAGAACCAACACTCGTCACCGGAGTGGGGCTTGTCAGGTCTAATAGTACTATCCCATATTCCCTCGCTACGATATACGTTTAACGGTTCGATATATTGCTAAGGACTTTAAGTGTGTAAAAGTTACAATAAGTAATCGTGAGTTCTTAATCAAGTTAACTATATCCAAATATGTTTACAAGTAGTTTCTCACCCCAAAAGTTGAAAACAATTAAAACAGTAAAGTGTGGGGCTGTAAACTCATAGTTGATAATTGTTGCTCTTGCGATCTGAAGGTTGTTTGTTTAGGAATTCCTACCGACTCCTACAATATCAAGGATTTGATTGAGTTGTGTTGAACTCTCTATGTTCAATTGTTATGTATGTTTTGTTTTACTTAGTGAATTTTACAAATTCACGAGTTGTATTTTTATGTTTTCGGACTTGGTTTTTTGTTGGGTTACCCTTGGGTCGGTTAAGTGTTTGTACCTTCTTAGTGGTTAACTAAATTGAGGGACCAATTATGTCATTTATTAATTTTTATGTGTTAATATGTAATAATGAAATCTTAGATTCCAAATTGGTCCATAACTTTGCTAAATTGTCATTTTTGGTAATATGTACATTTACACACTTTTTGTATTTTTAACAAAGTAAAAGGACTATTTATGTATTTTGCTAAAATTATCAGTTACTTTATGAAACAATATAACCCTTATATCCAGATACAACATTTCAGTCCCTCGGTTTTACAAAATGGCAGTTTTGGCCCCTAACTTTCGTAAATCAAGTTTTTAACAAATTCTAGAAATTCTAGGTTCGGGTCTCTGACTTTCGTTGGATCTTTAATATAGTAAACCAGTTCCAAAAATTTACAGTCTACTATTTTAACATGTTTTAAACAAGTTTCTAGTTTTACAATTTTGTGATTCGACTCCTAAACTGGTCAAAAACACTGATTAAGTTTAAAGGTACAAAACTGACACCTTAATTTGTTTCAAGCATAACGAACTGGTCTGACTACCGAGTTCTTGTAGTCTTTGGAAATCTAAATTAGAGTACTTAGTAATGGACTCTGAGTTTGCATCATTTGGACAAGTTTTGAGCAAGATATGGGTCGTGAAAGTTTGATGTTATCTACTGTCCAAAAACAGTTTTTGTATATGTGTTTTTCACGTGGGTTTGTTGTGTTTTCTTGTGAGTTATCTCGTTAACTTTTTTTCAACTTGTGTTTAAGTGTTATGATAGTGTAAACAAAGTGGTTGAAGTGTATTCTTACCTGTAGATCGTAGGGAGAAGGCGAGGATCTTCGTGAAAACTCCAAATCGCGATCTTGAAGCTTGTTCCTTGGTTCTTTGTGTTCACCGGGATTTCCACAGACTTGATCTTGCAAGGGGGCTGAGTGGTGGTGTCGTGGTGGTGCAAGAGTAGGTGGTTGGGGCTGAGTTTGGTTGTGGGAAGATGGTGAGAAGGGTGCCAAGAATTAGAGGAGAATGGATGGGTGTTGATGTGTGTGATCATGGGTGTAATAAAAAAAGTAATAATATTTATAAATAAAATGATCAACAAACACACAAACGGCAGTGAGCCGATCGGATTATAGTGTGAATGGTAAGACCGAGTATCGATCCAAGGATTCACGGACAGAACCAAGGCGAACTCAAGATCTAGAAAGGATCATGCACCTTAGTTGTTTCTATGGTCAAAAAAGTCAATTAAGCAAAAGTCAACAGAAAAGTCAACTCAAAAGTCAAACAAGCAATTAACAAGCAAATATCAATCAATCAAACAAAAGATAGTTACCTAGGCTACAATCATGCAGTTATCAAGCATTTAACATGTCATCGGACTCATCAATTGGGATTTGGTTTCGATCAATAGTCTAAATTGGTAAAGTTATCCTCTCGGCCTACAACACACAACTCAAGACACCTATTACTTAACTTATTAGCACCCAAAATCAATGGAAAGGTTTCCTCTCGACCTAACGTAACATGTAACGCATATCCTAACACTCGGTTTCCCTCTCGGTCTAAACGCATCAAAATCACAACTAATAACCTACTCACACGTTCAATTGCTAACCAATTAGCTAAATTAATTAGGTTATCCTCTCGGTCTACCTAATTAACCCAAACCAACAGCTAGACAACCTAAACCTATACCCTCTCGGTCTCAAGGTTGCAAAGACAATGTAAATTGGACAGTTAGACTCTCAATCAACCTAATTAAGACAAATTAGACCTATGGACGAATTTGGAACCAATTACCATTACCTATTACTGCTATGTGATCAATTAAGAGCTGTGTATTAACTGTTACTAACCAATTTTAAGGAATCATAGTCCAAATTAACATCAAACACAATCAAAACATACAATCATGCATACCTTGGCAACTAACACGAATTTAGCCACTCATATTAATCAAAACAGTAGCAAAAATCATATATAAAGCATTCATAGTCGATTAAATAGAAGAAAAGATGAAAATCACAAAGTCAATGCTTATAAACTAAAGTCAAACTATCAAACAAACCGAAATTGAAATCCTAAAGGCTCCAAGCTTCCAACTTTATCCTTCCAGCAGCTAGCGCATCCAAAATCGACCAAAAGTGATGAAGAAGTCGAACCCCAAATCAGCTGGGATCATCTTCAATTTATATGATTTGAACTAGGGTTTCTCTTGGTCAAAGGTGCTTGCGCGTACCGCCCTGGACAATATAATCGGGGTGGTCACAGAGTAGTTTTCAGGGTAGGGCGTATTGCGCAGGGCTTGGCTTCCTCGCGCGCGTACCGTAGGCGAGTGGAAAATCAACATTTTCTTTTCTTTTGCGTTCTTTCGTCTCGTTTCTCCTCGGGTGCTCGTTCCTCGTGCGTTTAAGCTCCAAAACATCGTCTTTAACACGAACACGTAAGAAATACGAAAAAATTAAGTATATGGACGAAATGAACCTAAAACTATACAAAACTATACAAATACTAACTAATTCGACTCTATTAACGACGAGGAATCTAATTTGTTTTACAACACATCAACGGGCACAATCAATAAGTTCTGCCACCGTCTCACATTTAGAAGGTGTGAGAAATTCCCGATACTTAGCACTTAAGACACCATGATATTGATTAATCCACATTCGTTCAGTCCACAACAAATCTTGGCAGAATTTTCCTTGTCATAAAATATAGCGGTGATAGTATCGATGTCTTCATCCTTTTGTTCCCGGTCCCCTCTCATTTCAAACTTATCCCCTTTTGTCTGCGTGCTTCAATAATATGTAAGACACCCGATACATTTAGGTGATCATAATTAGGACTTTTGTTGTATAGTAACTCGTAAGGTGTTTTACCATTGAGTACATCGATTGGGAGCCGGTTTATGATATGAGTTACCATTAAGACACACACTCCCAAAACTTAGCAAGAAGATTGGCTCCACATTTTAAATCTCACTCCGTTTCTAAAGGTGTCAGTATTTTCGTTCCATAACACCATATTGTTGAGGTGTATGTGGACATGTAGTTTCTAATAAAATTCCTCCTGTAGCATAAAAATTGAGCATATTATTAGATGTAAATTCTCCTCCATTATCGCATCTTATTCGTTTAATGTTCTTTTCAAATTGTACTTGAACCATTTTATGAAAATCAATTAAACAAGTACTTGCTTCATATTTATGTTTGAGAAGAAAGACCGATACGGCTCGACTGAAATCGTCTATGATGGTAAGAAAATAGTTTGCTTGTGTAAAAGATGGTGTGCAATACTTTCCCCACACGTTTCAAGGCAAAATGTCAAAATATGCACTTGTTTTGGCGTACTAATTGGAAACGGAAATCTAGCAAATTTTGCTTTGATGCAAGCAGCACAAATACCTTTCAAGTATAAAGAAACATCCTTAATAAACCCAATATGAGGAAGTTTAGAGATAGATGTGTGGCCTAGTCTTTTGGCCACGTACTAACTGATGCCGTCATCACTTGCCTCTCAGCCTCTATCATCCTCATATTCACCTGCTCCAATCAATTCCCTTGAACATAGGTCCTGCATAACACAAGAGCTTGGAAAAAAAGTGAGCACATTGCATGTCATTAGATAACTTACTAACCAACAATAAATTGTTTTTGAATTTTGGAACATGCAAAACATTTTTAATAACCATTCCATTCAGCAAGGTGTAATCACCATGACATTTAACTGGTATACTTTCATCGTTCGATATGGTGACTGGCAATTCTTAATTCCCTCTAGTCATATTTCCAAGTAAAAGATCATCATAAGTGAAATGCTCGATTGCCCCTTCATCATTTTTGGCCCAAAAATTTATTAATTCTCGATATTGTTCTTCGGTCAATCATGGTATGGGTCCCTTCTCATTGTCAACAAAGGAGGCTTAGGACAAAACAGAGTCAGTGGCAGATCTGTTGGCGGCACACATCTTCATTTGCTGCACATCATCTACAACAAAATGGCCGGCGGAAGCCATGGAACAAGGGTTTTGGTTCGTGTGTTTTGGGTATAGGATCTCAGTTTGGCTCTGATACCATAAGAAAATTTATTATTATGGCTCAAATGGGTCTAAGATAAAATAAGAAAATACTAACAATTAACCCATGAATAAAGGACAAGAATGGAAACAAATATATGAAAATATACAGTGAATAAATCATGTCCATTAGTCTCAGTGGGACGCCATGGTGGCTTCCACTCAAGATACCCAGTTGCCCATATTGGATTCAAGTGTCTTGAACCGATAAGTTTGTGGGCAATCTTCCATTCAGAGAACAAAATGACAATGTAGCAAACATGAGGACATGACTTCATGTTCAATCTATAAACGTATAAAAAATTAGAAAATAAGTATCTACGAAATAAGACTTTATGAATACAAAAAAAATGCGTCAATAGCTACATGGTCATGCTCCCGGAGCAAACCACACAACCTCCATATACAAACAACATTCAAATAAATATCATAACTTGTGCAAGGTACCATTCATTAATAACTTGACTTTTGGTATACAGGTCTATATTGATCCTAAATGCTTCAAAGACTCCTATTGAAATCAGACAAAGGGTTAAAACTGTCATTTCAATTCGTTTTCTCGTTCAAATTTGAACCATTTCCAATTCGCATACATATTTCCTTCATCATTAAAGGGCAGGGTGTCCAATGGAAGGTGCGCTGACTTTCGAGTAGTTGAAACAGGTGGAATCTTTTGCCTGTACTTCTTTGCCATTTCTGCTGCTTCTGAAAATACTTTCTGCCATTGATAAAGCAATGTTAACACGTAAAAAAATAGTGCGTTTTGGTCAGATATATATTGAGTTCATCTTTAAATCTCCCAATTACACCTCAGAGTTGAGGCACCGTATTCTCGTATTGCAACAAAAAGTTGTGAGAAGTTGTATTATTGTAAGCTAACTCTTTAAAATAATAATTTATTAATTTATCGATATAATAATATCTCGCTAAATTAATAAAATATCTCGGTTCCAACATTATTAATTTATAGAGGTTTTACTGTACCTCCTTGTTTGACAGGAACAAGCCAGGTTCACCCTCAAGTTCTGCAGTACTGTTGCACAAGATACCAACTTATAACTTGAAAAAACAATAAACATAAAATGTTTAACAAAATAGATTCTTTCGTCATTTTACCTGAGAGAGATCTTATCAGGAAACATCGATTTCACAACCAAAACTTTGACTTTTTCATCAAGTGATAGAACATCACTGACTGAATCAATTTCTCCGCGGGTCATGTTAGAAATATGCAATAATCCACTGAAAAATGGTATCAAAACAAGAAACAAGAAACATAAAGAAACGAATCATTAGGCGAAAATCAAATAATCACCTTCGGTTAGTTTCACCGATCCTTATTTGAGCACCATAAGGGAAAATTTTCCTCACTGTTCCTTCTAGAAGTGTACCCTCTTTGAGATGTGTTGTATTCTGTAAATGTTACGGTAAATGTTACACTTTATAAATACTAATGGTCTGTTTGGTTGGAATTGACCACAAAGAAAGGAATGTGCAAGGTAATGGAATTGATCATTCCTTTCCATTATCATGTGCAAGGTAGAAATGAAATGAGCTTTAATTTGTATTCCTTGAAGTGTATATATATAAATAAATACAGAGTCAATGTATAATTGTATCTCTTAGTTAATAAAAGTTATTAAACTTTATAAACAAAATAACACATTTAAACAAAATAATCTCATTAAGAGCTACATCAAGATAATATAAAAGGATTAATACCATAGAAAAAAACATACATCGCACTAGTTTGTGGTGGGAATCTCTAAGGGTAAACGTAAAATTGCACTAGTTTTAACGTTATTTTACTTATTTTCGTGAAAATAACGTTAAAAGCGTTGGGATGACGGTTAATTAGGCATCATGAGCCGGGGGTCTCTTCGAAGCAGCCTCTCTATTCCTACGGGGTAGAGGTAAGGCTTGTCTTCATCTTACCCTCCTCAGACCCTACCTTTAAGTGAGATATACTGAGTACGACGACGATGATGACGGCGACACAACCAGCATTGCATTAATCCATGTTACGAGTGTGATTTAATGAGTTGTTGTATTGACCAGCATAACACTAAAAGTCTAAAACCGACTCGATAAAATTCCGTGTACACCAATATATACATTGACGTTACATACAACAAATGAGACTCCATAAAACATTAAAATAAACCAATTTGATATAATTTCCATTAATCATCACTTAAGCATATATAAATAAATATATACATACACAGCCCCAGTTATTTACCAGGGACACAACATCATGATTGTGACAGATGCATAACGTTTACTAAATTATACAAATTCTTAAATTTTTTAAACATGTATTTACAATGATAAATAAAAGTCTTACCAAGTTATTTCTGTTTCATTGGTTCTGCTTTGCAAATTGGACACAAGTTCTTCATTGACAACCATTTTCTGATGCAACCAGCATGAAAATCATGTCGACATACTCTTAACATTCCTACATCATCCATATTTACATACTCTTCCTGCAAATTAAACCGCAACCGGTCAAAATTAGTCAAGATTAGTCAAAATTATGTTAATAAGTTTTAATTAAACGCAGTTTTACCAAGCAGATGACACAAGTTCCTTCTTCTTGTATCTGATCTGAAGAACAGTAAATCGATTCTTGAATGCATTTTGATATTAGATGATCTGGCAGACCGGTTCCAACACTTCCAATTCTTTCACCGAGTGCAAGAAGCTCCTGTTAATTTCATTAATTAAATATTAAAGAAGAACAAAAAAATTAATAAAATGAGTAATACTTTGTAAGTGAAATCTACAAATTTAATTGCACATAAAGATGAAAATTCACATTGTGACATTTAGCTTTAACAATTACAAGAATGGTACCTATTCTACTAGATTCATTACAATTAGGACCTTTGTAATAACGGATGTCAATATATTTTGTTAGCTGATGGTAAAGTTACCAAACTGCCCTTTAGACTAAAGAGCATTTGGACACTTTTGGTCCTGTATGTGACCTTTAGACTTATTCATTTCATTAAAGAGAACTTTGCAATTGCACAAATTGGTCCATTATTCGTAAGGGCACAATAGTCATCTTGGTAAAAGCTAACAGAATATTTAACAGCCGTCAGACGAAAGGTCCATTTTGTTACAAATCACGTAGGTTGGTAGCATTTATGTGAGAATTAAGGCTAAAGGTGAAAATGTAAAATTTCATCTATATATATAAATGACCAAATTAATAATTTTCTAAAAATAAAAAATAAAAAAAATGTCCACCTCATAACTCATGTCATCTATGTCGAGTCTCATGTCCCGATGTTGATCAAAAGGATTTCTGGAGCCATGAAAACCCGATCGATCCACAATCGCAAGACCCTGTAAATTAACACATTCAAGATAAAAGTCAAAACGGTCAAAGTTAGTAAGTTACAGACACACTAGCAGCCACGTCATCGTTTGGACCATGAAAAAGTGTGGACACATACCCTATGTGGTGGACGATCATGAAAACCGACCCGCGATAAAGATCGGTATCTTCGGTCACTCGCGTGCCAGCCTATGGCGGATGAAGGTCTTGAATGGCGGGAAGAATGATTATTGGTGGCTAACTGCAACCCTTCATCTGTTAAGTTGGTTGAAGATAACCTAAAAGTTGAGGTAGGCCTTTGACTTTGACTTTGACTATATCCACTTCGAACTGTCCTTACGGATTGACCGGAGGAACTCGGGTAATTTTGAAGGACATGATTGTTGTTCTGTTGCCCGATTACTACAGAAGATGTAGGATTACTGCTTTGTTCAAGAAACGGGTTTAACTCGTAATTAACATAACTGTCTTCTGCAATTTAAAAAATGAACTTTGTTTTAATCTACTTAAACAGAAGCTAAATGATATGTAAATGAAAGCAATGTTGTAAAATCCGCTACGGTTGGTGGGGTACCGACTAACGATTTATCGAAACTAATCAGATTACTCAAACTTACACATTAACACATTATTTACCAATTTCGACGGATTTTGAGCAATTTTGACCAATTTCGACTTATTTTGACCAATTTCGACCGATTTTTACAAATTTTATAGCCAATTAGGTAAAATCACAACAGTGGACCGCCGATAACCAATTAATCCTGATTTTTACAACGCAGACTGAAAGTAATAATCCTAACCATTAATAGAAGAAGACACACGAGTTGGGTTCAAACCATTTGAGCTCTGACCAATATCCATGGGTCGACTAGTTGTATAAAAATCACGTGCCAAATTATGTGGCAAATGGTTCCTAACAGAGTTTGTTTCCAAGTCAAACGTTGACCGGCTTCTCACATTCCTAACCGAATCCGATACTACATTAGGGTTTGTTGTGTTATAATCCCAAGGCGCGTGAAGAAAATTAGTCCACGGTTCATTAACCATTGCAACGTTAGAAGAACTTTGACCATCTTGATCAACCGGGTTTTTACGTTTATATTGAACGCTTTGATTACCGACCCTAATGTCGAATAAATCCTCTTCATTAAAAGGATTTCCATTGTAATTAGATGAAGAAGCGTGATATCTATAATCTTCAGGAGGTATGCAAGGAGATGGTGTATGAAGTGTAAGCATTGAAAGATCTGATGGACCCGCAACATCTCGTTGATAATTTGGGTTATGAAGATTGTGAGATAATGATGAATATCCGATTGATGTTGGTGTGTGATTACAATGCGCGTATTGTAATCCATCTATCGACATATTATCTGTTGGATAGATACTAGAACTGGTTGGACCTTCCACATTTCTTGCTGCAAAATTTGATATATAATAAGAATATAAGGTTAAATAAAGATTATTAATGATAATCAATAATTAAATTAAATACCGGTATGCAAGTAGGCGTTTTCTGCAAAGTTCCAACTCTGATCATTCTCAGTTTCCAGCATGTAAGATGAATTTGAATGATGTTGATGCCCCATATAGATCAGGATCTTGGTTGAATGCCAAGATCAAAATGATTAATTGTAAACTGTGTTAAAAAAAATGAACAAATTGTAAGATGACACTAATAAAAATAAACATTTGGAGAATACTAACACTATTTTTCTGTTATTATTTAAAAATATGTTATGTTACTTGCTTATAAAAGTAGATTATGTTATGTTACTTACGGCAGAATGATCACAAATAAAACACATTTTACAACCTTTTTAAACACCAGCAGAATATAGTAGCAAAATCAAATCAAAATCTCAACATAGATGTACTCATGTTCCTAATTACTCAGTCTGCACATATAAACCTCCTACAAACATCTAACTTACTGTATTTTATGTATGTGATTCATTACTCAATAGATTAAATTAAACCTACAGTTAAACTATATGTGTGTTCTTTCAAAACTAGTTCCTAAATCATTATAACATAGTTTAAACACACCCTAAATGTTTTACAGAACCCGACATTCCATAAAGTATCTGCTTAATATACTTCAAAATCATCAAAGATCGTTGTTAACTTGATTAATTGATTAATTTCATCTTTGTTTCAATGGACACAATCAAGTCACAGCCGATCAGATATACAAGATCAAAACCCAAAAAATTAAGTGCTACAGAAGACAAATCCAAACAATTCATGAAAAATTCATCATCAAAACCATTTATTGATCCGATCAGAAACTGGAAAGGAAGAATCATACCTGTTTTTGACGGTAGATGAAACTGAATTCTGATTGAATTTAGAAGCGGTTTGTGCCGGAAAGAGAGAGCTCAATATACTTCACAATCATCAACTATCACTTAACTCAAGCACCGTTTCTGTATACACGGTCAATTAACACCACCGATCAGATGTAATTACTATCTCTAAGCAATAGAAAACGTAAACTCCATAACAAAGTCAAAACAGGAAGAAAGAAGTACTATACGATACCAATCTAGACCATTCATAAAAATTTAAGCAACAAAACCAGTGATCGATCATCATCGATCGATCAGGAATCTGAAACGGAAGAATATTGGAATCAAACCTGTTTTTGACAGTGGATGAATGTAAACAGCGATTGAAATTTAGAAGCGATCTGTGCGAGAAACAGAGAGCTCAATATACTCCACAATCATCGACGATCGTTAACGACTTGATTCAAACTTCGTTTCAACACACACGATCAAATTTCACCGCCGGTAAGATACAATTACCGCGTCTAAACAGCAGAAAACGTAAACTTCACAAACAAATCAAAACAGGAAGAAGCAAGTAGTGTGCGATACAAATCTAAACAACTAATGAAAAATCCGCAATCGGTGGATGAGAAAACTGAAACGAAAGAATCATACCTGTTTTTGACGGTGGTTGAAGGTGAAATCCGATTGAATTTAAGAGCGGTTTGTGCGAGAAAGAGAGAGCTCAATATCCTTCACAATCATCGATTCATCGACGATCGTTAACGAATTGATTCAAACTCCTTTCAACACACACGATCAAATTTGACGCCGGTAAGAAACAATCACCGCTTCTAAACAGCAGAAAAGGTAAATTTCACAAACAAATCAAAACAGGAAAAAGTAGTGTGCGATACAAATCTAAACAATTAATGAAAAATCAACAATCTGTGGATGAGATAACTGAAACGAAAGAATCATACCTGTTTTTGACGGTGGATGAAGGTGAATTGAGATTGAATTGAGAGACGGTTTGTGGAAGAAAAGAGGAATTTAAAAAGGTAGAGGATTCGGTGGATGTGCGATAGAAGGAAGAAACAAAGAAAGAAAAGAGGGTGTGCGTATGAGTTGGGTTTGGTTTATGATTACACGGAAGCCATTGATTCACCCCATAATAACTCCTACGTATTCATTCGTATCTGCCAAAATTATTTATTAGATTTCCTTTGCTAGTGGATAAATGAAGTTTTTTATTTTAATTTATATATAGAAAGGATTTTCTTCAATTTTATTTTATTAATAAAACATGTAATAAATCATTGCATACAGTAGTATGCTGGTATACAGGGGCGGTTCTATGAGGGACTCAGGGGTCTCTCAGGAGACCGCTGAAGTTTGCGCACGCAGCGAGAAAAAATTTATTTATTTTTATGTTATGTATAGCTGGAGACTGCCAAATGAAAATTTGGAGACTCTACTGTTTTTTTTTAACCAAATAAGAAATGCATCAGTTTCAAAAAAGAAAGAACATAAAAACTGCCTCTCGCGAACCTGGGTTTCCGGAGCTGCATTCGTGTCCGCAGGTCGTGCGAGCGACACGTTGGTTTAACCAAATTCGGATCCGAAACCCGTTTTTGCACCCCTCTGTTCGAGAGTAGGACATTTGGTAAAACCCATCACAAGACATTGAAACACATTATGAGATTTATCCTTATAAACTAACCATCTTGTATTCACCCCATCAATGTGGGACAAGGTAAAACCCACATAAGCACATATGAGACATCTCATTCACACACATATTTCTAACATTATATTGGGCTGTAAAGTTATGAATTCTTTTGTTTATATTACAAAAAGCTTCACGGTTAAAAAATGAATGGTTCAACGTATTAGGTATTTTTTAACCTAATTTATTAGTTTTTTTATTAATTGCGAATATTTTTTTTAACTTGAATATACGGGATAATTTTTTTTTTGGAAAGAGGAAACCCCATGCCCGGATGTCTAGATCCGCCACTAACAATATTAGTAAGAACTCACTTTTATTTTATCCTTTTTTATTAGAATTACACTAGTAAACCGAAGCATTTAGTCAAAATTAGAATTTTGATTGTCAAATGAGTGATGCATTAGTAGAATTTTTTTACAAAATATAGTCCTCAGAAGATAACACATTTATTAATTAAAACCTTAAGGAAAAGCAAGCAATTACATTTTTATTTTAAAACAAACTAATCCAATTACTTGTTTTCGAATCATAAAAGATCATCCTTTTCGTGTCATCGAAACAGTGACATTAACAAGCTTGGTCTTCTCTTTAGACATGCTAATCTTGATATTATTCGTGTACCTCTCGAACACCTCCTCAATGATCGACTCGCCAAAGTGACTCAATATCATAGGTTCTGCTACAGATCGCATACATTTTCCCATTTTGTATCCTTGATCATCATCTTTGGATAAATTGTGACCGTCATCTGTACTTGCTTCCCAATTCACTTCAGAGACCTCAAGACAATCAATCTTGAACGACCCTTCTTTCTGGACTTCATTACTGACTTCTTTAGGACTTGGAGTGTATTGTGGAATGTTAAATGAATCTAGTTTCTCTTCTTCTATGAGTCCCTACTTTCAAGAACTTAGGTTATAGTAGATTTCTCAAAAATTGAAAGAATAATGTATTCTAAACCATAATTCAGTTAGCCTCATTATTATGTGATCAAGTTGGAGTGAAACTTAGAGCATTATGCATTCATATCAAAATCTTCATCTTTATCTTTATAATTCACTAAAAAAAAAATTCTCTCTTCGATCCAATTAAATAATAATTTTTTATACCTTTATCAATATTTTTTTTCTATTTCTTATTCAATTAAATAATACTTTCTTCTTTTTTCTATTCAATTAAATAATACATTTTTATACCTTTATCAATTATGTATTTAGTTGAAAGTCATGGTTTAGTGTCTAATGTAATATATATATATATATATATAAAAGTATGTCAAGAAAAAGTCACGGGCCAATTAGATTTGCAATTTCTATTTAAATCTAGTGTTATTGTTGAAAAAATTGTCTATTCATAAGTGACCTTAAGCAACACATACCTCAACAACCATATCATTTAGGGCTGCGGCTAAGAGATCCCACACGTAACAACATTCTTTGCTACAAGGATCGTCACTTTGCCTCCCTAGTATCGTCAAAACCATACGCCCTTCTGGCACCATCTCTTCTGCACGACACTTAAGAAACACCGAAAAATCTTGTTGAAATTGCTCATAATACGCTTTTATTACGCTTGGAGGGCTTGTTGTTGACATGTATATGTTCCCTTTGTTTGTATTTATCATTTCAGGAACCTGTTTAATTAAATCTTTATTTCAAGACACACACATACGTACATATAATACATATCGGATTTTTTTTATTTTTTATTTGTTTCAAGGCGGTTTGGAGCGTTCACAAGAGTTCGATCTAGGACTCTTTTTATTGTTTATTTAGTTTCTACTAGTATTTTTAATTCGGACCCTCCCATTAAATTAGATGTTCTATAAATTCTAACAAGAGTTTTTTTTCTTCTTGTACACTACTATTATGTTATTAACATGACTTGACCCGATCGAATCCGTAAATTCATGAGAATAAATTTCTAGATCTGTGATGCTGCCGGTGGATATGACAAGCAAATTTGAATAAGGACAAAACCTAGGAATCAAGTCAAGAGTAACTCTTGTACACTCTACATGGAAAGAGAGATGTTGTTCACAGAGAACACTAATACATATCAAGTTGTTCACATGGTGAACTTGTATCATGAGAAACTGCCTGGAAACCCAATATGATTAAAAAAAACTTGTAGCAACTCTTACGAAAACTACAAACAACCGAAAAATCATAAAGATTTGAGAGAGATAAGTTAATTACCTGAGAGAGCCACATGAGACTATAGGAAGAGTAGACAAAATGAATGCTTTTGAAAGGAAAAAGCCTGGTATAGAATGATCCAGGAACACCACAAAAGTAGCAAGGCGGTGAAGTTGAATTAGGAACAATTTCTTTTGTAAGATTCTTTTGAAAATTTGACACCAAGTGAAAAACGGTGTTGAAATCGTTATGTGGAAGGTCATTCAAGTACATTTGTATTTCGGGTTGTTCAATGTTACCAAATTTGATTCGGATCTTGTCAATTGATTTGAGTATCTCTGATGCCACTAGTAAAGTGTTGGGTCCAGATGAACATCCAAGATCCGCCATTATTAGGGTTTTGGGGAAGTTCATAGCACAATAGAGATTGGCCAAAGCATCTTCCATTATATGTTTTGTCATTGATATAACTTTTTTCTGCAACGCAATCAATTGTAACAAAAAAAAATCAGATTCTAGCTTTGTGCGTGTATGGATGATATTCAAGCATGCAGGGGCGAAGGTTTCTTTGGGCCAGGGGTCGCCCGGGCGACCACTGATTTTTTCGCGCGTAGTGTAAATTTCGCGATTTCGACCGAAATTTTTTTTATATATATAGGTCGGCAACCCACG
>WOUH02000007.1:3646342-3659124 GCA_009936405.2 Stevia rebaudiana
ATAAGTAAAATAACGTTAAAATTAGTGCAATTTTAATTTTGCCACTCGAGGGCCCACACATATATACATTATATGCGTGCACCGCACACGGGACGAGATCCAAAATACAAACATAATCCAAATAAATCTGGATACATGTGGTTAAACATAATTCAAACATTACACTTTCAAAGCAACCCAATAACTACTTGGGAACATTAATAAGCACATCTAATCCAACTACATTTTCATAGCATTCCAAAAAGCAACAAAAACAACCCAACTGATAATAAGGTATTTCTTCAATTTCTTTGGCGGAGAGCTTTGGCGGTGAACAACATGGGAAATTTTCGAACAGTCAATTGATTTGAGTAAAATGTGATTTGGGGTTATACGGTGTGAGAGATATTGTTTTTCCAAATTTGCCCCTCACGTGAGTCTCATATGCTGTTAATTAACCCTCATTTCAAACGTCCTTTTGAGTAAAGAATCAAATCAGTAAGAGATTTTCAAATTAAGTATGTTTCATATAATTAATTTGAATAAATGAGTCAATCCATAAAATACATAGGACGATATTTGAAATTTTGTCTATTTATAAATAATCAATCTTATTTGAAAACAATAATATGCTTATTATAAACAAAGATTTGTTGAGAGAAAACTTAGAGAACTTGTAAATCATCATATCATATTTCATACACTACAATATATAATGATAGAAGGGGAAACTCTAAAGTCATTATAAATGTATGTATTTATAACACTCTCCCTCATACATTTTGTATTATACAGTATCAACATTATGCTACTGGATAATGTTGGCTCGATTCCACAAAACCGAAATTAACTATATTAACTGATACCACAAGATCAGTCATGCTGCCTCATCAAACCCTTACTAAGAAAACCCAGTGGGAAAAACTTAGTTAAGGAAAAAGAGTACAGCTCGTATAATACTCCTCCTCAATTAAGTATATATATATCTTTCAGCATGTAGAGTTCAATCTTCAATAATAATCTGTTGACTTGATCTTTGTTGGTCTTCTTTGATTTAAGTGATGCATTATCTGTTGCCTTCATATAGTATAGTGAGGCTTCTTTTGATAGATTCCTATCTATAAGTTCTTGAGTATGTTAGATTCATTAGCTTCCATGTGTATGCGGACTGATAACGAACATTTGGCAAGTATCCTGCATGAACAATTTAACCTAAAAAAAATTTGGGACGTCATATTTCCCTCGTAGACAATCGAGTGTCTTAATTAAGTCTCGTAAAGATATAATCATATCCTTTACTATGTGCGACGATGTTTTCTCATTAAAAACCTTGCTATGAAAACCGTGTGGGACAAAAACCATAGCTAAAGAAAAACGAGTGCAACCTCACGTTTTCTCCCCCTGAAATGTAATTTATTACATCTTACTATACATAGGTAACAACATACTTCAGGTTGATGTTAACATGTAATCAGGGATCTATAAAATAAACTGATGCTATGGGATCAGTTATGTTGTCTCATTAAAAACCTTACTAAGAAAACTCATTGGAAAAAACTCAGTGAAGGGAAAAAGTGTGCAACATGTTATGTTTGACTAATATTCGAATAGCACATGCACTTAGAAAGTTTTACCCAGACTCATATATATTTTGAGATATATTAGTGCATCGATCACGATTAAATATAATAATACTGGACCAAGTATTTCTTCACCCTCTTCTACCTTGAGTGTGCTTTGCAAATACTTTATCCTTATTCAAATGAGGTAACATTTCATGGATGTTATTTAAATGATGAAAAAATATGTAAAATTACATATACACTCAAACTGCAGGTAAAGTGGTATCGACTTGTGTCTATCTCTTTAAAAAATTCTCCCTCTAAGACTTCGACAGAGTCTCTCGATTGATCTTGTAGATCATTACTATAAATTGCGATTATATGAACCCAACAAAAAATATTTTGACATACTAATGTTTAATGTTATCAAACTTGTACCTCAAATAACTCACTAAGTTAGGTACTATTTGTTTAATGCTTCAGCCATTGTAACATTTAGGGATTTTAAAGTAGATATAACTTTAGATGTCTCGTACACAATCCCAATGAAAACATCTTTATGTTTCATCTAAGTAATTTTAGAGAATACGAGGTCGATAAATATCGTACGGTTATCGCATCCACTGCGGGGGAATATGTTTCCTTATAATCAACTACTGGGTTTTGGGAAATAAAAACCCTTATGTTACAAGTCGCGCCTTGCATTGCCAATGTCATTCTTTACGTTTCTTCTTTATTTCAAAGACACCCAATTTATAAACTACTGGTTTGACGTCTATGGGTGTTCGAACTACAGGTTCGAAAACGTATCGTTTATCTAGCAAATTTAGTTAAGCCTTCAGGGCATCGTGCCATTGTGGCAGTCATCTCTGTGTATGTACTCTTACAGAGTTTAATGTACGTAATCATTTTCATCGATTACGTCTAGTGCTATAGCATATGAAAATTATTTCATAAACACGTGTTTCATTTCGGTACCACATTGTACTATTTTGTACACAATTCTATGAGATCTCATATAAGTTTGGTACCCGAGTTTCTTCTGGAACTCTATTATCCTCTTCTGGGGTATTACTAATGTCTCCTGAGATTATACGGTTTCATTAATATCTTCTGGATTATACAAATAGCCTCTTCTAGGACTTCGTTAATCTCTACTAGGATTATACACATAGCCACTTTTAGGGCTTCATTGATCTCTTCTGGGATATTATCAACAACCTCTTCTATGGTTGGTTAATCTCTTCTGAGATTTTATCAACAACCTCTTATAGGGTTGGTTAATCTCTTCTGAGATTTTATCAACATCATCTTCTAGGGTTGGTTAATCTCTTCTGGGATTTTATATGTAACCTTTTCTCAGATTACACCAACTACATAATTGTGCTCTTATTTACTTCCACTTAGTCTTTGGAACTTATTTGTACTTATTTGTACTTCATGTTTTCTTTGTATGATAATCCTTTTATGATTGCTTCAATTTGAGCAGATGCATTTGAAATTGGTGTATGTGACATTATCACATGGTTTATTTTATGAATGCATTACGTTCGTTTATTTGCTATTCTACGCAAATGTATAATATATTGTAATTCAAATTCTCATTGACCACTTCGAGGGTCCAGATGTAATAGTGATAATGCATTATATTATTTCATGTATTACTAGTCTTTCCTAATTCCATCTCCCTCTAAAGACTGAGAATACAGTTCTATTTTGACATATGCATTCAGTTGAGACAAACATGGTCCTTTTTATAAATAAAACCAGTTGTGGAGTATTTGTTTTTCGTAGTTGGTTTTAATCTAATCAGTACAATGATATGTAAAATAACATGTTCTTAAGATTAAGCTAAACCACTTTGTGTCTACACATGATTATTGGATGTTCAATATCTATCAATATAGACATATAGTAGTTGATAGAAAAATATTCATCCCAACTATCGATGCCTCTGATAATACTTCACCTAATGCCCAAGGTTGATTATTATATTTATCTGCTCGAAGAGCAGTGTTAAACCATTTCAAATCACAAAATTGCATATGGTCTAACAAAGTGCTTAATTTGTTGAGTTGAGAACTCACTTTGTGATATATCTTTTAAGACCATAAAATGATCCGCAAGAAGATTTATATGAGAGAATATCCATTTTTATCTTTTCATACAGAATATGAATTCTTTACAGAAGATATATCATATTTAGAGAATACTTAATAGAATACTCTACACGTGATGAGTCGGAAAGATTTTAGATTATCGAGAAGGGAGGTGCCCGTTTGACACTTTTAATCGTTCAATTTAGCATGATGTTACTCACCACGTTTGATTCTCTAAGATTTATTTTTGAGTAACTTTTAGTTGGCACACATATATATATATATATATTTTAATGATGAATGAAACTAGTCAGTTTCACTCATAATGTACATAAAAAGAAGACAATACTTATAACACTTTTGTTACATTTAGGTAAGTTAACGCGTATATTCATTCAATGCCTCGATAAGGTTACTATTGCCTTAAATAGTACCAGTAAGGTTTGCCTTAAATGTTTATAGTAGTATTAGTTGTGTCATCCTATGTTGGGTATTTGTCTCATGTATTTGTGATAGCTCTGTTGAAGCTTCAAATACATACTATCGTTTTGTTTATTCGTATTTGTTAGTATCGGAAGAGTATTTGTACTTTCTTCATGTATTTGTTTATATGTCTTGTTCGTGTGAATATTGTAGTGAAAATGGCATCATCTAAAACTTGTTTATATACTCTCTTAATTTCAAAAGATATAAACTAAGTCTCCTACTTCACAATGGCATATTCTATATAAACATTTGTCTGTTTTGTAAGTTGCCAACAATAGGAGGAGCATGTATGCAATATAAATAAAATAATAGGCGGAAAAAATGCCCACATGAAAGAACATAAGACCTCTAAATATTTATAGTATGGGTGTCAAGAAAGTACACCATCAATCACAATTCAATTAATGGATCATACAACATGTATTCTAATATCATTTAACAGATTCCAGAACTCATCATCCATTAATGAGCCATGAGATAGGCATCTTTGTAATTTAGGAAATAGCATAAGATGCTCGATCCATCAATTAATTACTAAACAATAAAATGATATAGTTGGAATGTAAATCACACTTAAATCTACAGTTGTGCTTTATACGTGGTTACAAAGTTATCATAGTAAAGCAATCACTAAATTAAATACATATAAGCAGATTCTATAGTTTTATACCTTTGAAGGTTATGCTATCTCTATATCACGTTGTATGCAACTATGTTTACGCTTAGAAAATAGATAGCTCCTTTTTTTTTATTAAGGATTTTTAGTGATGACTATAAGTATATAAGCGTATGTTTCATCAATCAATGATCTAGTTAATAGCATAAAAATAGTTTATTAACTTAAGTAAAAATAACTAGACATATCATTTTCTAGTTACTATATGTATTAACAAACCGACAGCAAACCTTGTGATTGCAACTATTCAATATATAATAATAAGTGCTAAAAAAAAACATAAGCCTTACAAGTTACAACTTAAATCTTATGAAATACTTTTCTCGAGTGTACATTTGTTTCCATAAGCCAACAATTATTAACTCTTAAATAAAACTAATAGTATTTAGTATTTGACGGTTGGATTTACCGCTTTACTTTGTGTAATAAAAGGATAAGTATTGAAAGCCAAAACTATTTGAATAATATCTCAAGTACTTCAATGGATTTCAATAGCTATATATCCCTCTAATCATACTTGTAGAGATAGGTTACAATTATTTTAAAAATCCACCGTCCCTCTATTTCGTGACCAGTAGCGTTGATCATCCCAATATATTCGAATAGTATTTATCACTATTAATTAATTAATTCAATTCAATTTATTTTTCCAATTATGGTTTGCAGGCAACATTAATTACACACAGGTCGACAACCGCAAACGATTCAATCTCCAAATCAGTTACGCAGTTTGGCATCATCGTCCTTCGTCTTGCTGTTCTTGTCTGCCAACTAATGCATCGAAGTCGTTTGCCTTGGTTTGAACATCACAATTCCTGAACCACATGGTGTCATTTGGGAGAAATTGTGTGTTATGTTCCTCTTATTTCAGCAACGCAAGTTGTCGCCCTTAGTTAAAACTGAACAACAATCTACGATTAGAGCAAAAGTGCTGATAACGTGTAATAGAACATAGTGTTATTGAGAGAATTGTAATTGTACATCTTATTCCATACATATGATACATTATATAGTGATACAACGGGAAGCTATAAAGTCATCATAAATGTCTGTTTATATAACATCCAGAATACTTTAATACCAATGGATTCTATGTAATGTGGCAGAAATCCCATATTAACACATTAGTGTTAAAAAGTACCTAAATTTAGATCTCTCAACGCTTATTCTTTTACATATCTTTTATTAGTTGAAGCACATAGCAGTCACATTTTTTAACAAAACTTTTTATTCATAAAATCACTTAATGATGCACTTGAAGTAATTTAGACCCACAACATTTTTGTAAGAGGCAATCAATATGTCGATCAAGAGGCTATAAGGCCATAAACACTTAGATGTCACCTCTATGTTTCTCAAACAAGATTGTGTTGGTCGTCGTTTTTTTGGCTCTTTCAAGGTCTATATCTACATTATATTAATGTCGTACGATAAACATAGAACAAATGCAAGTGGAATCACACCTTGCTAGCTTGATCATCAGTCATCAAACAACATTTAATCAACTTTCTTTAGCTTTTTAAAAAGAAGAGTTTGAGATTTGACACATGGTTTAAAGCAAACCTAAAAACGAATAATCAATTACAACGTAAATGTCAACTTATTGGCACATAGAATAACCATAAAGTAATATACTATATTAATATTTTAGTAGCATAAAACAAGAAGATAGAACTTTAAGCTAAAGTCAAGCCTTACACTCAAGGTAAGAACTTGAAACTCAAATAAATTTTGGGTTGTGTAACCGTAGAAAAACTAACCGAAGAGGAAATTAAGAACTAAAAAACACAAGAACAGATAACCACATCATGTATTAATAGACCATCATGTTGATATCGCTTTAAAATCAGCTTAAAACTGGATTAACTTCATAATCTAATAATAATTCACAAGTGATCTTTCAACTTTTGTGATCTAATAATTCAAGCAATTCCATCTATTACTATAAGGCTTTGTTTTATCACAAACGAAATGGAAAATTGGTTTACTTTAAAGAAAACTAGGTATACAAATTTTGGCTTACTTTGATTCCAAGTCAAGCTTTCCGTGTTTTCAAATTATTTTATAAATACGGTGCCCCATGATAAAAAAAAGTGTTATTCAAACTTCAGTATACAAACGAACTTAAAACTTGAGAAATGCAAAAGAAAAGTCTTTGCTATTAATTAAAGCATATATACCAAGTATAAGTATTTTGAGTCTTTTCATGACTCGGGTAGACTTTAAGCTGAACACAATGTCGAGCTCGATGTAGAAGACAAATTATATTTTTGTTTGTTGTAAGATTGGGTGTCATGACCTTAGGCCATCAAGTACGACCAGTGAGTAGCTCACGCTCACACCTGTTGGAGTCTAATCTTGTAATATGTAACTATGAAGGGTTAAACAAGTCATAGTTACATAGTCTAGGATGTTTAACTTAGTTTTACCTATAGATAAAGTTTGAGTCAATAGGTTTATTGTTTAGATAAATATATAGTCACTTGCAAGACAAGTTAGGTAACTTGGAGGAAAGTGTCATGGGTCTATATAAACAAGTCCATGTAACCTATTTAAGTGTGGTGAATGCAATAACAAGTTTAATTCAAAGAGATTCACTAAATCTATTCCATTAATACACCGTGAGCCACACGAAACACCATTTTGAAAAAGACATGATAGGCAACGTAAGAGCTAGGCGTGAGCCTGCTCACGGGTGCATTTTATGTCTAAATTTAGTTGTAGTATTTTAATTTATCACGTTTTAAGTCATAAAATTAGTTATGACGTTATTTAATTCGTTTACGCTAATGAAACGTTCATGAAAAGGTTTAATTCCGTTATAAGCGAACACTAATATTAATATTTGTTCAGTTATGTGTTCGGATACAAGTTCAATGCTAAAAGAACGAGCATGAGCAACTTCGTTCAGTTACAACCTTACTTAAATCTAAATGAGCTGACTACCCTTTTTAATGTTTGGTGCGACCGCCCTTTTTAACGTCTAGTGCACTTTGAGAAACATTAACACTTATAACAGAGTGTTGAAAACAAGCCATGTGTGACACGCCTGAAACTCTCTCAGAAGCCTAAAAACTAATCTCTTTTCGGTATGGTCTCTCTCATCATTGGTACGAACTGATCCGCCCTCACTTCTATCTTTCTTCCTACTTCCAAGTTCCAACTCAACACTTTTAATAAACTTGTATATTTTACCGTATCATGTTTTAGGTATATTACATATTACACTAAATAACTCGTATGTTAAGAACATATATAATTTTACAAGCTAAAAAAATGATAATATGCAATCCAGAGATTTACCTATGTTATATGAGACTTAATGAAATATAAGTATAAAACTCGACCAATATAAGCAATTAAGAAAACATGAGGGGCTGTTTTTGAATAACTTGCAGCTGAAGCTCAGCTGAAGCCGAACCTGAATCGTTATTGACAGACTGGTTCAGTTTTTTCACCAGGAAGATCTTTGAAAATTCAAACAGTTTTCAGTGATTTATTCAATATCAAACTTTTGAAGTAAGAATTAATCACAGGAAGAATGAGCGTAATTGAAATTTTAACTCGAGTTGATGCAATTTGCAAAAAGTACGACAAGTATGACGTCGAGAAGCAGAGAGATCTTAATGTCGCCGGTGACGACGCCTTTGCTAGGCTATACGCCGCCGTAGAATCTGACATCGAGACTGCTCTTCAGGTGATGAATACATCGATCTGTATGTATTCGTTTTAATATCTAGGGTTTATAGTTTTTCGGTTTCCGTTTCAAATTTTCAATTCGCTTACATTGTTGATGTGTTATCGTCTTCAGAAAGCAGAGACAGCTAAAAATGAGAAAAATAGGGCTTCGGTGGTGGCGATTAATGCTGAAATACGACGTACCAAGGCTAAGTTACTGGAAGAAATCCCTAAGTTGCAGCGATTGGCTATGAAGAAGGTTCGATCTTCATCCTTTTCTTTGATCAGCTAGAAATTGTATGTACCTGTTCCACAATTTATAAATATTTAAGGCAATATCAACGTGTTCTGTGCTTGATGACCCTTGCATTGAATGCATGCATAATTAGGTATAGGTTCAGGTGTATTACATTTTTTAGCCCTATTTTGGAGACTTTCTAGTTTCAAGTGTGTTGCATGAAGTTTAACTAGAGCTGTAATTCTGTAAACGAATCAAACATTCAACGAGCAGTTTGAAATCGTTTGTTTGTTTATTAAATGAACGAACATGAAGACATGTCACGTTCATTCATATGTGTTCATGATCGTTTGGTAATGTCAAATGTGTTCGTTTATGTTCGTTTACGTTTGTTCTTGTATGTCATTCATTAATTGTGCTTTATATCATTAATATTTTAATATTTAGTTTTTTACCTTAGCCTTTTATGTTTATGACTTTTATTCAAGTTGACCAAAACTTTTTATGTTCATGGTTTTGATATCAAGTGCTTAACTTTATTATTTAATCTGATTACTACGTTTAATGTTGGAATTAAACATTTGGATTTTTATTCTTTTAAATAGTATATGTTTGTTTGTGTTCTGAACAAGTATAAATTTTCATTCTTCAAATAACAAACATGAACAAGTATTTTCGTTCGGTTAGCGTTCAAAAACCGTTTGTGAATAAGTTAAATGTTTCATGAACAAACACGAACATGTGTTTGTTCGTGTTTGTTATGTTCGTTTACAACCGTAAGTTTAAGACAAGATTTCCATAACAGGTGAAAGGACTTGCTCCAGAAGAGTTTGCAGCGCGTAATGATTTGGTTCAATCGCTTCCTGATAGGATTCAAGCAATACCTGATGGCGGTTCTTCTGCACCCAAACAGACCGGAGGTTGGGCTGCTTCAACTTCTCATTCAAATAATATCAAGTTTGATTCAGGTAACTAGTTGGTTATGTTTAGCTGGTGAAATTTTATCTGGTTAGATTCTGTAGTGGTTGCTTTCTTTCTGATAATAATATTTTATATTCGACTTTTCTCGATGCGTGAATTTCATAGATGGACGATTTGATGATGAAAACTTCCAACATAGTGAAGAGTCAAGCCAGTTCAGAAATGAATATGAAATGAGAAAGATGAAGCAGGCATGTATTTGTTAATGAGTTATTCTGTGTTGTATATTATAATACCAAAGGTGGTAAATTTGTGGGTTGGTTAACCGTTAACGGGTCAAAACGGGTTTGGGTCAACATAGGTAATTTCTTGCAGTTAAGGTTGGTTGACCCAAAACACTTTTTGTGTTAATATATTCATAGTAATCTGTTTTTGTTAAATAATGCGTGTCAGGTACTGTTAGTCTGCTACAAATTATATTTTTTCAACATTGTGCAATAAATATACATCTTTATTGTTTATTTCAATTTTTTTAAGCTAGCTGCTGGCTTAACTTATGTTTCATGTGTTTGACTGATTAGAGATGAAACATAACCCGAATTGACTAACCCGTTCATTAGTATATGCGTTGAAATGTTGAATCGCCATCTATACAAAATACCTCAACTAAATTTTATATATATTTTTTTCTGTTTGTTTCTGTTTTATATAGGATCAAGGGTTGGATATGATATCAGAAGGTCTAGGTACTTTAAAAAATATGGCGCAAGATATGAATGAGGTTTAATATCTTCTACTTAAATTTCATCTTTCTTCTAACAGGTTACAAACTTAGATTTATATTTTATATTTTATGCAGGAAGTAGACAGACAGGTTCCATTAATGGATGAAATAGATGACAAGGTTGGAATTTTTTCCCTCATTTTCATAATTTTAACTAGTTTAATTATTTTGTTACTTAAGTTATTTTTAATTGTGGTATTTTAGGTGGATAAGGCGACTTCTGACCTTAGAAATACAAACGTTAGACTCAAACACACTGTGAATCAGGTGATTATGTTACAAATTAATAATCTTTTATTCTTACTAGTATTAATAATAATAGTAATTATAATAATTTTTTTAATGTTATTGTAATGTTTTCTTGTTTTTTGGGCTAACAGCTGAGGTCTAGTCGAAACTTCTGTATTGATATTATATTGCTGTGTATAATACTCGGAATTGCAGCATACTTGTACAAGTAAGTTTAATACCTTATTTTTGTATATTTATTTAAAATTACAAAAATAAAAAAGCTAAAACAAAATACCGCCTTTCAAGTTCAGTTATGTATACAACATATTGACTTTTGTTTGACCTTTTATTGCAGTGTTTTGAAGTGAAAGCTTGTGAACATACTGGAATCTGCATTCGGTTTACTCTTGTGATGATCTACTTCGGGTGTGTTCTTTATGTTTGTTATGCGACATATTTTTATATTTTTTTAAAATATAACTGCATTTTTCTTTCCACTTTCTTATTGCATTTTTAAAATATTTACATGTAGTTTACAGTAACAAGTTTTTTATAATCAAACTATCATGGTTGCTTTCAGAGCAATTTTATTATAGAAATTGCTCAGAGAGAAACCATTGCATAATATCTATTTTTTTTACATGTAAACATATATGCATATATATTTTCTTCGAGTCAATACTTGATAAGCTCATAAACCATCATATAAGTCTGATAAATAATACCGCATATCAGATTGATATTGATCTCCACCGTACAAACTCATCTCATTTGTATCAACCATAGACCCGATTTCGTCATTTTGATCTTTTATGGTTCTAAACTTCTTGTTACAGTCGATAAAACCCTCATACTGATTTCTTTCTTTGCGCTTTCGATCATCATTAAATGAACCTTCAAATGATTCTTGTAAGTTTGTTCTGTTTTCACACGAATTAAACGAGTTTTTGCTGTCTGAAATACTGATGTCAGAAGACATATTCTCCAAAGAAGAGAAATTCAAATGTGAATCAAATATAAAAGGCAACATGGGGCAATCTTTGAATATACTTCCCCTCTTTAATATTTCAAGATTTTGGTTTATATCCATTGAACCAATCGTTGACTTTTCTGGTTCTTGAACGCGTTGACCATAACTATCGTCGTAGACGTTTCTTGTGCTACAAGTCTTTTGTCTCACTCTACAAAGCACCCAATCGTCCAACTGTAACCACCAACGAAATAAAGAAAACCTAACGTTATCAGTAATCTGCATATGGTTTAAACCCCTTTAGAGAACATGTTGATGAAAACTTACCCTCATTGATTCTTTTGGTTTGCTTGAACCGCAAGCAACCGAATGAAGTAATCTATATTCATGCATGATCCAATCCGTCTTGTCACCTCTTGGAGGTCGACCTTTATAAAACACCAAAGCTTTCTTCACCCCGACAATATTCTTGTTACATAATCCTAAAATAGGTCTGTCTGTTCCAGTTGCCTTCCAGTATCCTGAACCCGCCATTCTATTCGGTCTCAATCCGTTAGGATACTTTTTATCTCTTGGAGTGAAGAAATACCATTCATCTTCTCCAAACAAAGCTTTATCTATAACCAAACAAACCAAACTCAAATAAGCATCACTTCATCTATATTTGTGTGCATATTTATCTAGGATTATAATACTATTTACATACAATATTGTTATTTGCCCCTTCTGCGGTGCGCGCATATAATGTATATATGTGTGGACCCTCGAGGGGCAAATCTAAAATTGCACTAGTTTTAATGTTATTTTACTTATTTTGTGAAAATAATGTTAAAAGCGTTGGGTTGACGGTTAATCAGACATCATGAGCCGGTGGTCTCTTTCGAAGCAACCTCTCTATCCCTATGGGGGTAGAGGTAAGGCTTGTCTTCATCTTACCTTCCTCAGACCCTACCTTTTGGTGGGATATACTGAGTACGATGATGATGACATACAATATTGTTATGTGAACATCATCAAATTTCTTTGTATGAATTTGTGTGTTCGATAATTTCATATGATGTAAACATCTACACATGAGAGTAAAGGCGGAGCTAAATATCAGACTAGAAAAGTGGAGGGAGGCCATAGAGAGTAAAGGCTTGCGTATAAGCCGGTCTA
>WOUH02000007.1:3661955-3674093 GCA_009936405.2 Stevia rebaudiana
ATGATTTTGTTATGTTTATCGTTAACTATTATAACACTAGTCGTTATATATAAAAGACATATTATGTAAGTGTGTACTGAGAATATTTTTTTTAAGGGGCCCATTTTCCCCGACTCACACAAGGTACCCTAATCCTCGGAGCCGCCCCTGTCATTAAGTAAGGGTGTGCTGTGTGCAAGATAATCACTTATTTGTCGCAAGGTAGGTGAAATACCACCTTTTGTGAGAGAAATTCTTGAATTTTTTTTTTTAAACCCTTTTCTATCAAGTTATCTGATAAATAACATTTTAGACCTATTTTGTATCAATTTTAACAGCTTATATAGTTCTTTTTATTTTATATCATATTTTACGATTTTTATTATGTAAGTGTGATGTGTGTCAATGAGATCCCGACACTAAATTTTTTTTTTTTTAAGATCTGTAGAATATGATAATTCAAATAACATCAAATACATTTGTTTGCACCAACCACTCGAGATATCCCAATAATCTCTCCATTGGTAGTGGTTCATCGTGTCAAAACCGAACCTCTTTTTGGTTTCATATTTACTCGTAAAATCATAAATCTATGCTCACCGAGCCAACCGAACAAAATGATAAATGAGAATATCATTCGCCAACATTTCAAACCAATCATCGTACCATCAAACACCAAACACAATCATATACATAAATTGTTGGATTCCGATTCAACTCAAAACCACTTAATTTCAACAATCATCACACTTAAATTATTCCAAACCCCATATTCTCCTTTCGCGGGTGCCCCGATCACATCTCGTTTTGGTGTGCTTTTAGACACCAAACTAGAAGCCATACGAACAACATTGTTGTCTCAACTCATTCTCCGGCTCGACTGCTAACCTTAATCTCCAAAAGCCTCTCAACCGCCTGTCGGCATATTGGGCACCGGTTTGTTTGAAACCTCAAAACTTTAGCGCACCCGTTGCACATACACTGAAACCAAACCCAAATAACCGTTAATTCGAATCAAAATTCAAAACTTTTAAAAATAAAAAGAAAAAATTAATTACACAGATGGTCCCTATGGTTTGCGAAAATTAACAAGTTTGGGTATTAAGGGTTTAAAGTAACTTGTTACAGTTTATGCTTTCAATTTTGTAACGAGTTTGGATATTAAGACCAAATTCGGTTCAATTATTCGTTAAATCATTGTAAAATGACCAAAATTACCTTTTGAATTTGACTATTCAAACAGTCAAATTTGGTCACTTTACCTTGCTTTAACGAAAAATTTAACAAAAGTTAACCTTAATACCCAATCTCGTTACAAAACTGAAAACATAAAACCCAAACCTGTTACTTTAAACCTTTAGTACCTAAACATGTTACCTTTCACAAACCACAAAGCCGACTATCTGTGTAATTAACTTTTAAACATATTAACAATTAACTAATTTATCTATTTTTCATACCATGTGACGACAAGGAAGAACCGTGGTGTCACAAGGTTCCGATAAACAAATAACACATTCTTTACTCGAATCATTCGGGTCATAACCGCCACCATCAACCGAATTACCGATCCCATAAATCTCTTGCAACTCGTATCTCGTCCCATTAACCCACAAGATTTGTTTCACTACTCTAACCTTAAACTCACCCTTAACTTTCTCAAAAACCGCATCGGTTATTTGCGAGTTAGTTGCATTCAAATATTGGTTCTTGTTGTCGGGTAAACTTGTAATTGCTTCTGCTTTAACCGCTAGCGGGTATACACTCGTTTCATTTGCGTTTGATAACTCGGATTCGTCGTATGATGAAAGATCGATTCCCGTTCCGGGTTTTTGTTTGAATTTTTGACCTAAACCTTGTTGGAAAGTTACGGTTATTGGTGGAATCGAGTCGGGTATGATTGTCGTTAACTTACAATTATCTTCTTCTTTTGCGAAGAAATAGAGGGTTATGCTGCATTAAGAACCAAGGTAGTGTACGCGTTAGGGATATCACGCGTATTATCATATTATTACAAGGTTCAATCTGACCCGTCTGTTTTGCCAGGCTTAATGACATCACAAAACAACATATAAATAAAATATCCTTCAATCTAAACCTAAATACTTCTCAGTATGTAATACCATGTATATCATATAACTATCTTTTACCATGAATAAAAATATCATTTATAAAGAAGCTAAATTAAATAAAAGAGCCCACATGAAGCAAAACGAGTAAAAGTTTGACCGCAAAGGTCAACCGATAGTTAATTTCTTCAATGCATATATGATTATATTTATATACGAGAAAGATTTCACCTGCAAAAACAGTAAACTAAAGAAGCTAAAATCATTTCATACACTAATAGAGCCTACATGAAGCAAAAAAATGAGTAGAAGTTTGACTAAAAAGGTCAAAATCTAGTTAATTTCTTCAATGGATATGATTATTTAAGTATAACAAAGATTTTACTTGCAAGAAACAGTAAATTAAAGGAGCTAAAATCATTATGTCAGATCAATTCATACACTAAAAAAGTCCACATAAAGCAAATATGAGGGAAAGTTTGACTAAAATAAGTCAAAATGTAGTAATTTTTTTCATTTGCTAATATTAGTTATGCATAACAATGATTTTAGTTACAAGAAACAGTAAATTAAAGGATCTAAAATCATTATGCCAGATCAATTCATACACTAAAAAAGTCCACCTAAAGCAAATGTGAGAGAAAGTTTGACTAAAAAAGTCAAAATGTAGCAAGTTTATTCAAAGATTATTTGGGAATATGGTTATTTACTTATTTAGGTATAAATTTATAATAATATTTTACCTGCAAGCAACAGTGGCATCAAATGTGAATGAAACAATAAATTTTCCAGAATTTTGTTCATCAGCTTCAATCTTTAAAGTTCCTTTCTTGATATTAACATCATTTCTTATAGTAACCGCTTTTTGATGATCAACATAAGGTGTCGGAAGATGCATCACCGGCGCACAAGGGTATCTCCCGCCAATCCACGTCCCGCCGGCGGCTTCGACGGGGATACGGTGGTGGTGGTGGTGGTGGTGATCAGGCGGTGGTTGCAGCGGAACCGCCGGAAGCGATGGTGGTGGGTAGTATGCTCCGGTTGGATACTGGTAATATGGAGGTGGGTTAGGGTAAGGTGTGGCGGCGGCGAATACGTACCGGTTGGTGATGTCCGGCGCCGGCGGAGGTTGCAGCGGCGACGGTGACGGTTGCGGTGGTGGAAATTGGTGGTTACGGTTACTCCGCCTGCCGTTGCTCCGGTGCCTCCTCCGGCCGTTCGAATTGTTGCTTCCGACGTTACCCATGATTAAAACAAAATAAACCCTAATTTGTAATCACGAGAAGATTGAGAATCAAAGACACAAAATTGGGATCAATTTTGGGAAATTAAAGATCAAGAAAAGTACAAATTAGAAAACCCAATTTTTTAGGATAAAATTTGGCGCAATAATTTTTGTTCAAATAATCAAGAAAACCGTAATTATAAACAAGATTAAGGGTTTGATTCGTGGGTGATAGAATATGATCAAATGGGGAATAATTTATGAGAAATTAAGAATTTTTGTGGGTGTTTAAGATGTTTGTGTGTGAAAGAGCGTATGTGGGAGATGAATCATATGATGATTGGTGGCGTAAAGAAGGCACCTCCACTTCCAAAAGAAACATCTAACCAACCCATGATTTGATTAAGATTGTTTTTTAATCATTTGTTTTGATTTTTTTTTTTTTTTTGTTATTTTACTAATCTTTATCAACTTTTATTGCAAAATTCGGTGACTTTGGCCCATACCAAAATAAAGTAATGTGTGATATTTGAATTTGGATATTATTTGTGTTGGCAATTGTTAAAAAGGCTAGGCTACTAACTTGAACAAAAAGAAATGAACTTGGAGGACATGAACCTGAAAAAGAGGCATAAAGTTTCCCCAAACCAAGAAAAGAGATTATAAATTATTGTTTAGAACAAAATTATGTGGACATAAAAAAACTAGATACATAAAAACTTCATATGGAAATGGCATAAACACTTACACGTATACAAGTATAAATGTTTTTTCTTGAAGTTTTTTTTTTGCTTAAAATATATCAACAAATAACTTATTCGAAATGATGAACAAAAGTTATTGGCTTTGGTATTACCCACTTTATAATCCAACGTCTCCCCATTGGATTGAATTCCCTTTTCACCTAAAGTGGGCACCAAAGTTTCATTCATCTATTGATTTTTTAATTTGTTGGAGATTAGAGTAAGCTTAAGATCTTGACTTCCATATCTCAATAAGATCATCTCATTAGTGCCTCAAGATATATATGTTTATGGTAGGTTAATCGATAACCTGGTCATAGTTGTTAACAACTGTTAAAGCTCTCATTATAGCGCGCTACATAGGGTATAGGTATATAGGCGCTATATGGTGGTTAGCAACGTAATAGTGACCATATAATGATTTTTAATTACTTGTTTATTTATTTTCTGGTTAAATTGAAACAGGGACAACATCTTTTATGGCTTTATGAACATTTAGATGATTAGTGCTATGTATTTTAGCTATTTAGGTGGTGTGAATGTTTTTATTTGACCTATTTTGGTGATGGGAAATGGTTCTTGAATTTTCTAGTACGTTACCGTTAAATATGAAATAGTGAGTGCTATTTGGTTGCTATCGCTATGTAGCATACAGATTTTTGTTAATATAATTTATACAAACCTAAGAATTCTTTTATAGTATTCATCAGTGTCAATCATAAGTTTCCATTTCGTTATAAAAAAAGTCAGGTTATCCTAAACGTCGGTACCAGTCATTGTTTCATAATTAATCATTCAATTGTAAAGTTATGGATTTTCAAAACACTTGTATATTCACAGATATAAGTTCTTGGTCCATAAGTCCATTATATAGTATTTTTATTAATAGTTTACCTTTAATGAATTATTTTTTAATAATCGGAATTTTAGGATTTATCACGTTTATGATCTTTAAAAGTTAAAATAAATAAATATTTGATAAAGTTTAGCTTTTTATAAGGAATGATGATGGGATGAACCCGGATTGAGCGATTAAGCGATTGACCGGACGGGTCACACTGGAACTAACCAAACCGCAGTCAAGCCAAAACACTGGTAACGGAATACCTCTTGAGCAAACAACTTTTCAATCATAGTTTCATGTATATATATAACAATATGCATATGTCACATAGGTCAGTTGGCATATGTCACATAGGTTGGATGTCTAGAAAATTTGTGTACACATGTTTATTTATATTTTTTGGAACAATTTATAAGAAGACCAAACTATTGTCGCATTCTTACGTTTGCTAAAACCACATTCAACCAAGCACGGTTTTTGGGATGCTAGAAAGTGTTAGACTATATTTGTTGGGCTAAAAGTGTTCTCTTTCAATGGAAAGCTCAATAAACATGAGGTGACCATGGATATTTGCGCATTATGCAAGAGTCGGTTGCATTAGAAAAAAAGAAGTTAAAAGTCATTACATGACCTTTACAGTAGAGGATCTCACGTGCTAGCCACCGATATCCGGGCGATGTAGCAAGGTTGATTCTTCGACCTTTGTGAGACCGTACCTCCAGATAAGCAGAATTTGATTGAGTTCGTAAACCCTCTCTCTTCCTGAGGTTTAAACCAATGATTTCTATCTAAGAGGCAGTTAGCTTTACCAAGTGAGCTAGTCCACATTAGCACAAAAAATTGTTTGGCATTTACACTTCCTTACAATAACATAAAATAAATGAAGGAAAACAAGAAGTTAAGCCCAACATGAGTTAATGATGGAGTTTGGGCTTGATAGTTTTAAAAAAGTAGATGTGCCGTGTGCCCTTGTGTGCGGTTTAAAATTTAACATAACAGTAGGCCCGTTACAATTGATTTATGGTCTACGGCCTCATAAAGTCATAAGTCGTAAAAGTCATAACTTGAAGATGATTTTTAATTTCGAAAATTTTCGAAGCATTTTTCATTGTATTACTGTTCCGCAGGCTAATTATGACAATTGGCCTATTGTACCGTAGGTAACCGATTTTGGTCAATTCTAATCTCAACTTTTATTTTGGTTGTAGAGATGGACAAAAAAGTTAGTTTGGACTTTCGAACCGGTTCACAAATCGGCTTAGACCAGACCGGTTCCAACCCGGTCCACACTGGCGGTTTGTATGTCGTTATGCCTTTTGTCCCTCAAACCGGCTATAACTTTAACTGCTCTCTCATTAAACTGGTTTCAACCCGAGTCCCAATCGGTTTAAAACCAACCCATACCGGTTTCATAGGGTTTGAATGTTTTCTAACCAAACCAGTTAGTTTTTGTTCAAACCGATGTTTACCAAAGTTGACCAAATCGATTCGGTTTACAACCTGAACCGATTTGCTTAAAAAAAACGATATTTACAGCTCTAAGCTCTAGTCAGGACAATCGCAATAACATATCAATATTACATCAACTTGATTTTTCACCCGATAGTCATTCGATTTTTATTGGACGTTTTCTCATTTTGTTACAATCATCATTGTGAGCGAATCGAGTGTAAATCAATGATGATTTTGATATTAGGATTGTCTTTTATGATAAAGTGAAATTAATTTCTCATTTGCCAAACTAATAGTATGAATTATAAAAATCAAATTTGCCAAAACATAAAATATAGTAATTATCTATTTCTATGTTATTATTGAGCTAATTAACTAAGGACGTTCTGTTGAGTCTCTCATGAGCTACTCAAAATCCTTCTTATATCTTTCGATTGTTCAACATCTACACATTTTGACCTTGTTTTTCTACATCATCCCTCGGGGCCGACTTTTGTTTATAAAATGTTTTTGAGCAAATTGTTTGAAATCCCTCCTCAAACACTACAAACCCAACAATCGGTTCCACAAATTCATATTCTAATGTCACGTCAAATATCGCCTAATGTGAGAAAAAATAATCTTGTTGAAACCTTAAATATTGATAGTTTGTCTTGAAAACATGAGGAATTGGATTCTCATCAATCTATGCTTTACACTTCCAATAAGACAATGTCTATTCTCTTTTTCTAAACTAATCCTACTTTGTTTGCCTTTTGCTTTTTATTTTAGAATCTATTACCAAATATTCTAAGTCAAACGTGAAAAAAAAAGATAATAATAATAAATAAAGAAATGCAATGAATGAGAAATATATCAATGAAATTATGTAAAAGAATTAGAACACCAATCTTTATTAAAATCTCTCAAATGATGGTGAGTGTCAATAATTAACAACAGCTCATAACAAATTTACAATTGCAAAAGAGCATCAATTAACTCACAAAAATAAAAGTAAAAATCCCGAACTTTTTCAATGAAACAACAATCACAAAATCAAACCTTCTTTCACAAGTTGCTCCAAGAACATTGCTACTTCACTCATTGATGGTCTTTCACATGGATTCTCCCTCACGGCAACCTCTGCCATGTCAGCAAGTTTGAGCAACGGTACAACGACACGTGGCAGGACCACACACCGATCGATAACCGCAGCCGCTTTCCCCCGTTTGATCAACGGTACCGCCCATTCGACAATACTCGAAGGCGTGCAATCACGATCATTTGCTTTTCTTCCACTAAGTAATTCAAGCAACACAATACCAAAGTTGTACACATCATCTCTCATGTCAAGAATCACATCACCATCATGTCTCAAAAGCCCAAAATCAGATATTCTTGCACACCAATCACCGTCTAATAAAATATTGGAGCTTTTAACATCGCGATGCGCGATAGGAGGGTTCATTTCCGTGTGAAGAAATTCTAACCCTTTTGCAGCCTGCATCGCGATTCTTAACCTTAACGGCCAGTTCAAAGGCGAAAAACCACCGTGTAAATGATCGTAAAGCGTCCCGTGTGGCATAAGTTCATAAACCAACAATCTTTCACCCATTTCCGCACAATATCCTAACAAATTCACCACATTACTATGACGAACACTACAAAGAATCTCTAACTCCATTTCAAATTCCCGACTATTTGTGTGGATTATTGTTGCGGCATTTGCCCGTTTAACCGCCACGTGGCGCCCGTCTGCCAACACGGCTTTGTAAACGAACCCGTAACTCCCTCGACCCAACTCGTTAAACTCTTTAAACCCATTAGTCGCGTCTTTTAGCTCTACAAGCCGAAACACTTGAGCTAACCCGGGACATGGTGCAACTGATACAGCAGAAGGTACAACATCCGGTACATCGGTTTCTTTCTCCATTGGTTTACCTATACAAGATGAAAACTGTTTCTTTTGTCTACCTTTTGTTGGGAAGAATCTAAGAAAGATACATAACAAGATTATGATTAACAAAAACCCGATAACTGATGATCCGATTACGACTATCAATCTATGCAATTGATGTAACCGTTGATCTTGATGTTGGTGTGATTTCAAGTTGCAAACTTCCCAACAAGAACTATTTTGACAAAGTGAGCAAGAAGTGCATATTCGATCTGCATTTTGGGTGCATGAACTTGACGGGAAAAACCCGATTGAACAATTCGACCCACATGGTGAACAAATACTCAAATCTTTGCGAACACACAAACTGGTCAAATCGGGTTCGTGAAGAAGACTCGCATTGAACGCGAATTGACCCGGGTTACAAGATCCGGGACTGCATAAACCCGGACTACATAATTGAAGAGGAGGATCGATGTCGGATGGTGATGAAGCATTTGTTAACCAACAATCAAGAACAAGATCGTCTTCTCGGATCCCACACATGATTGAATCTGATGATGCGATTGCTAAAAAGCCCGAATCTTTTGGGATTGAAGATGAATTTAACTTACCCCAACACTCGATTCCGTGATCGTCTCTTCTGATTCCACAAAAATGTTGATCACCAGTTGCTAATGACACAAATGATCTTCCAATCGGAGGATTCAAATAACCCGAACCCGTATTTGAATCCGAATTAGAATCATTAATCCCCCAACATTTGATCTCACCGGATGATTCCAAAACCCCGCAAACAGAGTTCTTGCTCGATGTTAATGCAAGAAACCGATCTGATCCAGTTGGTATGACTAAATTTGATGAATTTGGGCCCCAACATTTGATCCCACCATCTTCAAGATTACCACAGCTAAACCCATCACCAGAAACGATTTTCTTGAAATTAATTGAGCTAATTTCTTGACTGTAATACAAACCACTCTGTTTCGACCCAAAACCGATTGACGTCGAAACGATTTCCCAACAATCAACCAAACCCGAGCTCGAATCAGTATCTGAATAATAAGATCCTCTGATCGCACAAACATGATCTTTACCCGAAGAAATATACGAGTAAGAAACAGTTTGGTACATTTGAGGAACAAGATCAGAGGTGTAACCAATCGAGTTCCAGCAAGATGCATACGAGGTGTTCACTAAAATGCCACACATAAATCCATAACCTCCACTTAAAGCAGCCATCGGAGGTACATCAATGGCGGAAACTGAAGAACTGGAAGAAGAAGAAGAAGATGTGTTACTGTTCTTCCCCCAACAGATAACTTCTTGTTTGCCACTTGCATCAATGGCGCAAAAGAATTCGTTTTGACCAAAAACGGCTGAGATTGGACCCATTGATCCGAACCCATATGTGAAGGAGATTGATGAGATGAATAAGAGAACAGAGAGTGGGTTTTGGAGATTATGATTATTCATGGAGTTAGGGATTTGGGTTTATTGGAAAGAGTGATAATTTCATGTAGTTTATGTGAAGAAGATGAAGATGATGAAGCAGGATAGAACATGGGTGCCGGCATTTTGTATGAGATATTGAGATGTATTTGTAAACAAAGGGTAAAATGTTAAGAATTCTACAAGTGGAATTTACTGTCTGCAAATAGTGAGATTGAAATGTCTACTTGCTGCTTGTGTCACATGTGCAATGCTCCATTCGTTGATCTTTTTGTTTAATAATATATTTTTGTTTTTTAGGCTTTTGTTTATATTAAACTTGTTATTAAAATGTGGGTGTTGCAATGTGTTTGTGGTGAAGCCTTATACGACATGATAATGTTCATATTGTTATTGACTCGGTGCTTTCGTATAAAATCTATGTTGAATTGTAGACTAACACGAATTTATACTGCTAGATGAAAACATGTTATATTTGACCTACTTGTTATGTTACGTAGACGAATTTTAAACGTACATAACAATAAGAACAAACACGTATTATGTTTGACATGAATCGTTTACGAACAAAATTTACGTTAAAACGTAACAAACTCGAATTTATACTGAAATCTACATTAAAATAAAAATGTAAGAAGTTAGTTTTTTTTATATTCACGAACAAAGTTATTAAGGAAAATTGTACAAGAGGTAAACTAAAAACTTTTGAAACTTGAAGGGGCCAAAATGATATTTTAAAAAGTTTTCAAAAATTAGAGAGGCTAAAATTGTCAAAACAGAAACTCGAGGGGGTGGTTTGTCGGTAAGAACCCCACCGACTTTATGTTTTATGGGTAATAAGATATTGAAGAAGTCAGTTGTACACATAACCTACAACAATTTGGTTTTGGTCGGGGTAACACCACTAGAGCACTAGAGTCAGCTCGGAGGTGTGTTTGGGTATTGAAATAAAATATAATTGAAGGTGTCGGATTTATATCAATATAAGAGCATGTAGAACACAATATATGAACTTTTTTCATATGACTCCCATGTTGTGTAGCATGATCTTCTAATTGTCATCATAATAAAATCTAAATACAAGGTTACGTATTTATATCAATACAGCAAGAGCATGTATAATACATAGATAAACTTTGTACATATGACGTCCATGTCATGTAACATCACCTTCTAATTGTCATTATATTTCTGGATAAAGTTGTGAAATGAATTTGTTCATATTTGAGTCACATTTCTAACAAATTTTGTCTTTTGTTTAGAAAGATATTAAAAGTGGGTCACGCATCGAATTATATCCATGAATGTTTGGCCATATAGTAAAAAAAAACCTCAAGTCATCAAGGACACCCTTATCAACACGATGATTATGTAGATGATAATGTTTTCTTATATTCTAACCTCTCTTTTGAAAAATTTTGTTCTAATTAGTAATGATTTTGGAATACAAGTAATGCAGGCGGTAAATTTCATATAGTAAATTCATGGGAAGAATATGTCATTTCCTCTTTTAGAAAACTACAAAATGAGTTCTTATGGTATGAGTTCGCTCCCACCTTGAGTATCATACCGTCCAAATGTCACAACGTGAATCCCTGTGGTTTGCAATTGCAGCATATCGAGTCCCTGGGGCTAACGGAACTCAATTTTCTATGTTAGAAATGGTTAAATGCCTATTTTGCCCCTGTGCATTTGCAGTTTGCGTCCGTGATCGAATGTCTTCTTCTTTACCTGGCCTGGTTTTTCCCTCCATGACCAGTCTCTGTTTTCACCCAAACCCAACACACATGATTTTCACCACCACGAAACATTGAATGACTATTAGAAAGAGTTGAAATAACTACCAAAACAACATTCCAAAACATATTACATAGATTTAAGCGTAGAATTCACACAAATATGAGGTAATTTACATAATATAAAAAAAAAAATTGTTAGTATGTTTCAGGTTAGAATGGCGTAGAATTTTTTGAACAAAAAAAACGCATTACAGTTACCCATTGCATAAAAACCAATTGTGAATTTCATCAAAACCAAAAAACGACCACGAGTGCCATCACGGTTAACTATTCCAACATGTCCCTGCCACTCTAAAAAACAAAATCGAAGCTCATATGAGTCCAAAATCTGATAACCAGACGGAAATGCATACAAAAAAGACCTAAACCAGCAATCAGTCGGTTTCCGGCTACAAACACAAGAATAAACGATGAACAACAAGGATCATGAGTCGATTTTGTGGGTAAAAACCTTAGAGAATCCAATCGGTAAAATCGAAGTCATCGCCTGCAATCGGGTTGGAAATGGAGATGTGGTAAAGTTGTTACCTTTCACGTGGTCGATTTCCATCTCAATTTGCACATGTATGGTCGGGGCTATTTTGTTGCGCTGGAGAAGATGCTCGAGGAGAAAAATTTTTAAAAATGGTATATTTTAGAAAAAAAATTAGGATAATGGTGAAGTCAAAATAAAAAAATGGAAAATGGTTAAACCGCAAT
>WOUH02000007.1:3692835-3731693 GCA_009936405.2 Stevia rebaudiana
ATATAATGGAATTGTAATATTGATAAAGATATTGAGTTATGATTAGGTGATGGCGGGTTTTTCAGATGGTCAAAGGCTGGAAAGTGGCCGGTCAACCGTCGGAAAATGACAGTTGTTACAGTAAACATATGTAAACTGGAGTTCTTAGAGTTCTCGCAAAAAAAAAGGGTTATAATTTATCTTTTGTGAAAACTTGTTTTACCCATGTTACAAATTTGTAAACATGTGTTATAAAGCAGATTGGATCATATGTATCATACTCTTGAGCTATCCTCAAATTTAAACCTCCACCAATTTATAATGATACTTTTAGAAGAAAAGTCACTCTTACTTTTTTTTTTAACATTAAATTCCAAATATTTTACTATTGTCTGAATTTGAACCTACTAACTTCGTTCTAAGAAACATTACCACTGTAAAGTAGGTAGTCTATATTGGCCAAAGTCTCTCTTACTAGGCCACAAAGTCCACTAGAACGGTAGTAGAACCTCCCCATAAAAAGTTTATACATGCTCATGTATGAAGTTTGAAGTGTGTTAACTTGAGTCTAATGCAACACCTCTTTATTGTGCATTTCTTTGAAAAATCTATTTTCATAACTTGAGCGAATGGCCGAATGACATTCAGGGTTACATGACAACAATAGCATCAATTAATTATTTAATAATATTCTTAAGTAAAATACAAGTTATAACATAACTCATATCAAATTTAAAGGACAAAATTCATCATTGCTATAGCCTACTCGAAAAAATGCATCCAGTGATCCAGGTGCTTCTAGTCGATACTATATAAATATTAAATCTTTGAATTTGAATATTTTAGTGGTATATACATAGATATCAATTTTTGACTGGTAAATTGATAAAATATGTTTTAATATAAAATTAATTTATAGTGAAATTGTAGATATGGATGTGGTAGTATGAGTTTAGTTTAAGATAATGAGACTGATCAGTAATATTATTTGTTATACACCCGTAAAAATATAAATTTAAATTATTTAACTCACTTATTTAGTTTGTTAGGAAACAAATTCGTTTTTATTTGTTTGTCTCAGAAGAAGAAAAATAATGAATATGGTGATAATTTATGATATTTGAATAATTTTGTCAAGTATCAAGAACATTTACAAGTTTTCATCGCTAAAATCATCGTGTTCAAATTACGAGGAAACACAAAGAAAGCATATAATTTTAGGCTTTTAGCTCTACAAGTTTTCTCATCCTCATATATTTAAAAGTAAATTTGAGAGGTAAACGGATAAAATATAATGATAAAGATAAAATAAAGTATATATTACATAATTAAAATGATAACACATACAAAATTCGTTGTAAGAAAAAAAAATTTAACAATGAATAGTTCTATAGGAGGGTAATGATTTTTAATTAATTATAAAGATGAAAGTAAGAAACCGACAATGAATAATCTAAGATATGTACAATAATCATACACACTAAATTAATTAGTAACAAATCGACTATAAGAAACGATTAAGATATGTGAATATTAATTTTAGCAAAATTGTTTCACAGAAAACACGAGATTAGAGGTGTCAACATAAGGTAGTTAAGTAAAATGTTTAAGCTGTTCTTAAAAAAAGTCAAATGTTAAAGTAAGTAGTATGAAGAAGATCTTTGACTCATCATGTTTTAGTCTAACAATAAAATCCTGTCTGCTTAATTAAATTAAGTACCCAAAGTACATGGTAAGAGCTTGGGTCCTTTATAACGAAGGCTCGAGCTCAAATCTTGCTATTTGATAGTTAGTCACCCACAATGATCTTAGATGGAGCAAGCATGATGTGGCTTAATTGATTGTGTGGGGGCACCGCTCTGAGCACTTAACAAGTTGGTTGACTTTTACGTCTTGGTCTTGTGACAAGGGTGCCACATGTCGATCAGTATGTCTGGAATATCCACTGATCTACTTAATTAATAAATTAGATTATACAGTAGAACCTCTATAATTTAATACTCGATAAATTAATAATCTCGATAAAATTAATAATTTGTCCGATCCCAACTTGGGACCAGTACAAAATTGGACCCCAATCGATAAAATAATAAGATAATAATTTTTTTGAAATCTTAGTGTAAATATGTTGATTTCAGCGAAACTGTAAATTGATAATCACTAAAATATTCCAAAATTCTATGATTGTTTAGTAAAAAATGAATCTATAGTCACTTTTTTTTTTGTGAAATTCAAATTTATATTGAGTTCGTCTTTATATCCCTAATTACACTTAAGAGTTGAGACATTGTATTCTCGTATTGCAACAAAAAGTTGTGAAGAGTTGTATTCTCGTAAGCCAACTATTTAAATTAATAATTTATTAATTTATCGATATAATAATATCTCGTTAAATTAATAAATTATCTCGGTCCCAACATTATTAATTTATAGAGGTTTCACTGTATATAGATAATAATAATAATTATTATTATTCATTACAAAAACAGAGAAAGCACAATAATTTCGTTACATAAATGAAAAAAGAAGTATAAATGAAGAAGTTGGTTAGTAACCTTCTCTTTCTATTGGTTGAGCTTCATGGTTCATTTAAATGTGACCCTCAGGTCTTGTTTATTGCCTTTAAAAAGAAAAAAAAATAGATAAGCTCTTGAACTAAATAGGTGTTGGTGTAATGAGTCATGAGAGCGAACATGTAGTTGGTTATGTAACGTTTTAATTATTATGAAAATGTTGGTTGTAATTTAGTAAAGTTCCAATTATAACCTACATCAAGTAATTAGTGTACTTTGTAAACTAAAAATATATTGAATCTGTATTTTTTTTACAGATAGCAATTTCATTCCCTTTATCTAAATTGACTTAGTATTTTATAGACCATAAAAAACATGGTGAATTCATTTGCCTTCCAAACTTAAGTTTAAAAACTAAATTGACTTAATAATTATATATACCATTAAAATAACACTCACTATCGTGTTGGAGTGTAAATAAAACATAATCGGAAAACAGCAGGTGTACCTAATAGTTGTCCCCTATGTATCGCCTTATAAGGTTCCTTGTTTATAGGAATCCTAATCTATCGACGGACAAAAGAGCATGCATTATGTAGCATTTTCGGTTTTAAAAAACCACTGAATTCTGTTTTATTTGTCAACTTTACACATTATCGATAGTGTAATCTGTGTTAGATGGCTTCATGTTTTGAAGATCCAAACATAAGTCATGGCTTTGTAATATAGTGACATTGATGATTCATGTTTTGAACATCCAATTAAACACAAGTCATGGTTTGTAATCTATTGTGATTGTATTTACAAAAGTGATGTTGGTTTAAGTTATTGTAAAAATATAATTAGATAGAATTTACTAGTAAATTATTTTTAGTTAAATATTTTGGTACTATTATTAGCTAAATGGTTTGAGTTCTCACCTTCCAATGTGAGGTGAGGGTTCAAATCAGTCTAGCGTAGGTTTGAATGACACCAGGTGATGGGTCGAATCCAAATTTAACCGGTTCGATCTTGATGGGGCGAAGGTTTACCATTTCACAGGGTTCTTGCGCATCTGGTGTCGTCGTGAATTCTCACGAAGGTCAAGTACGTAGTCGACCTTGCTTACATGCCGCAAAAATAAGGGGTAAAAGTAAGAAAAAAAGACGTCAAAGAAAATATCAGTGAATTGAATCATATGACATTTGTACTGACTAAATTTATGAACATTTAACATTCACCAAAATATTAATAACAATCAGTTGTCGTGAAGTTGGCCTGCTTGGAGTGTAATACAATTACTTTCATTAAACTTATACCAAAGGTAAAGGCAGTGACTTTATTGCTTTAAAAAAAACAAAACAAATGATTTATTACGTAACATGTTGCATAAAAAAGAGATTGTGGCTCGGCAGTAATTAATCACTTTTGAGGAAAACTAATTTTGGAGTTAAATAAGCAATTACCAACGTCATCTGAGAATCAGTTTCTCGTGTGAGATTTAAAAATTTATACTTTAAGTTTTATTTAAATATTTCTCATTTTCTTAATACGTTGTTATTTATTAAAACGAATTGCACCATTGGACCACAGATTTTATTAGCTTTAATACAAGTATAATTAAGCTATATAAAAAAGCAAATAATTACGTCATAATTTGTTTGATATTACTTACATGTAGTATAATTGCACCATATACACAACATGACATATAACTACAAATATATGGTATTAAGATGATACTTCATAAATTGTAATAATTTGAATTCATATCTACATTTCCTATAAACTATTTTTTCTAAATTCTTTTCATCTAAATATGTATAGTATATACATGTAGTATGACATAATGCACATATACAATATGATGTTCACTCATATATTTTGGTACTTTAAACTAGTTTATGTGTTTCGTATGAAGATTTCATCAATTTTCTTTCATTTTTTTATAAATTGATTTTAATACAAGTGTACTGCATTAATTTATGTAGTATTAAACGAACTACAACGCTTTGTTTTATATAATTTCACTATACATGCATTCAAGATTTAAAAATTGATTTGATAGTACATACCGTCTTAAAAAATAATAATATACGAAGTTACAGTAAATATTTAAAATTAACTTATTAACGAACCACCAAACACACTTAGAAAAATGTACAAACACGTTGTACATACCGGGTTTTTCAATTATTATTTCCGATATAAAAACTCAAAACTATCCTGTCTTTTGACTTATTGCACGGAAGGACTTCAATTTTGTTGCATTCCTCTTTTCTCGGCCGACAATATTGATGAATTGAAGTATTCGAACTACTGAAAAGTTTGTTTGGACCACTAGTGTATTCATCTTTTTCTTATAAGTTTTGATTCTTTTCATTTAGACTTATAAACCAGCAAACCTTTTTTCTCATATCTCTATGTTTCCGTTTATTTACTAATCTCTTTACTAAACAAAATATTGCAATATCGAAACTAAAAGGATTTTAAACTTTATAGAAAATATCATTTGGCAATGGAGCGAAGAGTCTTGTCAGGTATAGGATTAATAGTTAGCATGCGTCTCGAGTAAACCGTTTTTGCTTTAAAACATTTTTTTGTTGTATAAAATCGTACCGGATGAATATGAAATCGTGTAATCACTTTCAGATTAAACAATTGGAGTATATACCAACGATTTGATCGGATAAAATCAGATTTCGAAATCAAGAAATTTGTATGATCAGAGGTTTCTGTTGAATGTTTTGAAAGCGAGTGAATATCTTCTGATCGAGAATCTCGATCAAAAACCAATTCCAATAACTGCTGGCAGTTTTCAAACAATTTTCATGTTTAGTCCATGAAGTTCAAAATAACGCATTTTTGTCCGAAACAGAATTTCTAATGCAATTTTCATGCTAGCAGCTTGACCCCAGCCAGGAGCTCTGCCTCTTGGACCCCGCTTTCTATAAGAACGTCATACATAATCCTCAATTACACTAAAATATCTAACATTTTTTATAAGTATCAATTTGTTGAGGGTTATAACAAGTTCTGACAAAAATAGACTCGATTATAAATAAATCGTTTTAAAAGATGCATCAAAATAGCTTAATCTAATATATTTTTTCATGAAAAATAGTGGTGACAGTGAAGATGATGGATTGATCGTGGAGGTGATGGTGACAGTCTGACAGAGACAAACACAACTATAGTTGTGACATAGGCAAAATCAATAGATGGTGGTGGTGGCGGTGTTGAGCCGGTAGTCGGCACAGGCGGTGACGAGAGAGAAGGGAACCATGGTGGCTAAAATGTATCTTTTAGTTAAACATGTGTAAAAGATACACCACGTCGTTAGTATTATATATATAGAACTTATAAAAGGAGTTGTGGACTTGTGGGTACTAATCAAAGGAGTAGTGGGTTTCTTTCAATTTAGTCTTCTTAGTCAAACGTCGTGTGACTATTAAAAAAGAGGCCAAAATGCTGTCGACTATAGTCTAGATACCCCATTGCTTCGACGAATTCAATTCTTGGAATGTAAAGATTGGGAGAAATGAAATTATATAATATTTTCACAAATATTTCTCTGAAATTTTAAACTCCAATTTTCCAATCCGACATTTTTCTATTCTTAACACTTTATAAAGATATAACATAAATTTGACACCAATTCAATTCTAGTAGCTATCTAAAATTAATAAACTTACTTTAGTTATTCGTATTTTCTGTTTTTGGTTTACTAATTCATATCCATCAATCAATTCATTGACTCTTGAAAACTGTTTTCAAACAAACAACATATATCTTCATTACATCGAAAACACTATTGCATAATGGTGGAAATAGAAAGGGTGCCCAACCCGAATCCAACCATGTAGCTCAAGTTTAACAACGTTACAAGTCCCTTACGTAGTATTCTCAGGGAAATTTACCTAAAGCAACCAAAATAAAAAGGTGGGGGCCCAAGGGAAAGGTGAGGGTGAGAGTTAAGGGTAGGAGGAGTGGGCTTCGGCTACTTCAATCGGGTTGTTTTGCCGAGCGGCAATCCCACCGCCACCTCCATCGGCAACGGGTAATTTGGGTTATTGCGGCTAGTTTTTGCCGAATTGGCAAACGTGTATTGTGGTTTAAAGGGTGGTACCTTGTGGTTAAAGGGTGGTACATTGTGTGAGGGTACCATTACCACTAATATAGGGTACTTAAGAGGTAGTTTGAGCATTTAATGTGACATAATTTAATTAGGTAATTTAGGAGGGTATTAATGTTTGAGAGGGTACCACCCCTTCTTCCCTTAGAGCATTCACCATACCTTCTTCGTAATTCCTTATAATTTTCAATGTAAATAATGGGAAAACAGAAAAGACAGAAAAAATCATGACAAAGATAAAATATTTGAGGTATTCATTGCTCACTTATATTTGACAAAGGAGATGAGAATTTAATTGGAATTGAGAAAAAGAGTAATGATTTATTTTAATAGTTTTTAAAGTGATTGTGAGTTTAGAAAAGAAAAAAATAATGATAAAAGTATAAAAAAAAATTAATTGAAAAAGATAATGAATTATAAAGAGAGATATAGAGATGGAGAAGTAATAATTGTTTTTCTCTCTCATTCAATTAAATAATATTTTTTATTATCTTTATTATTATTTTTTCGCTAACTTTCATATTCAATAAAATATTACTTTTTTAAAATCACCACATTTTTCTTTCTCATATTCAATTTGCAAAATCACTACATTTTCTCTCTCATATTCTCTATACATAGAGAATCTATCATTTTCTCTATATCTCTTCACTCACAACCACTTTCAATAAATCTCTATAATACAGAGAATATACTCACATCAGATTTAGAGAACCTAATGTGAATGCTCTAACATATATAACCTTTTTTTTATGGGAGACGATTTTACGTGTTAACATATCATATATTTAGGGCTTTTTTCAAGATTGACTTCTCAACCCTCGTAAGATTGTACCTCCGAAGCACGGGAAGAAGATGAAAACCGTAAACTTTCACCCCTTTCGGATTTGAACCTGAGACTAAAACCATGATTCGACCATTCGCACAGATATCCGGAGACCCTTTACGAGTCAACTAATTTCTCAAGACAATTGCTAACATAATTATCCTACTTTAATCAATGATTTCAAATAATATGCTAACATCATAATATTTAAATTTTTTGTATTTATATTTTATCTTAAATTTTATTTATCTTATATATGTAAAAGAGTAAAATGCACTTTCATTCATGAGATTTAACATACTTAACATTTTTGGTCCAACATTAACAATAATTGTCCTTAAGAGCGTTTTTTCTCACGTCTAAGCAATGTCGACTAATCGACGTCCATGAGAATCCACGACAACACCAGTTGCGCATGAATCCCGTGGAATGGGTAGATCTTTGACCCCCATCATAATCGAACTCGGGTTATATCTGAATCCGATCTATCACCTGATGCCCTTCAAACCGTCCCAGACGGATTCGAACCACGACATCCACATTGGATATTTAATGTTTGATAGTTACGAACGTAGGAGATGAATGTATGTGAGCAATTGTATTTAACGTCTCAGTAAAAAAATACTAAGATCACCTGCATTGCCTGATCTTTTTTACCTAAAATATATATCTAGTCATGTGACATATCAACACCACCTACCAACTTTTTTGTATGCATTCTATAAATCATTTTCGAATTAGTAGACGAAGTTTGTAAACGAAGAGAGATGTCTAGAAAATGAGGGTTTTATATTATTAAGAGCATCTCCAGCATTAGACCATTCAAATGCATACAATCGTGTCATCGAATAAAGATCCACGAGACCATGGACGAAGCTTTAAAGTGTTTTTCTTAGGCTTAATAACACATAAAATATTATGTGTATCAGTCATACGTGTTAGTAGTATTTTGTCTCCCAATTTAAATGTTTAAGTTTTCGAAAATGGTCTGAGCACCTATTTTTCTCCTAAAAGGTGTTTATTTTTTGCCTAATAACTTTGAAGCTGTTATATGTATCGATTTTTACGTATCAACAATATTTTCAACACTCAGTTAAATGTTTAAATTCCGTCACTGCACATGACATGCACCGGACGTGCACTCTAGTACATGCCATTTGCCACATCACTCGTTTCTCCATATGGTTCTTCTGATGGAGAGACTTTCAAAGGGGTAAATGAGGTCTTTTGGAGTGGTTAAACGAACATGACAGAAAATGTCGGTGAGACGAATGGTTGGTTGAGTTTTCTTGATTTTTATTTATCTATTGGATTAGGAAAATAGGGTTCTTAAGCTAAAAAAAAGACAGTTTTCATGTGTAGGGCTTGATGTTTAATAATAACGCTTTCTATAATTCATGTAGTGTTTTTGAGTTTATGACTTCGGGTTTAAAAAGAATACTAATTAACAAAATCGGTTGATAGGAAGTGATATTACAGGCGACTCTTTTTAGGCTTTACTATTGTTATCATAATGGTGGGTCAACCCTTACAACCTTCCTAATAGGTCTGGTTATGTAATTTCATATATTTTTATCGTCTTTTAACTCTCTCAACCTTCAAATTAAAAAAAAAATACATTTAGTAGAAAATATTAACTTAAAAAACTTCAATAAGAATACATCATGTAAAAAAAACATGCTAAAAAAATAAAAATAAAAACAAACACAAACAACATTATAAACCGTTCAACATTGGCAATACGTCAAACCCCGATATGGGTAAAGGTTGAACTCATGACATCATGGTATTGATGTTTAGCAAATTTCAAGATTTCGTATTCATTTCATTCCGGTTGACATTGTTGTAAAGTGTTTTCTAAGAACCAACAAATCTAGTTGTTTTATGTTTCATATCATGCCATTTGGTGGCTAGCTAATGACATGTCCGCATCCACACACACCCAAAACGTAGGTAGAATTGCTCACATCCTGATCCCCAAACGAAAACAAGTCGATGGCTTGATTAGCCTCGTAGCTAACCGTGACCCAATTAAGCAATAGCTAATGCCTTCTTTTTGTCATTCGTCCATTGGATTAGAAGAATGTCATTGTTTGGGTTCGTGTTTTAAAATGTATAAAAAGAGAGTGCATGTAGGAGAAGAGAGTGTATGTAGGTTTGTGCGATAAAAAATGGTTGAATGATAACGTTTTATAGGAAAAAATAAATACATATCCTATAGATCATAACGACCAAATCCCAAATCCCAATGGTCGAACAACCACCAACGTTTGAACATACAGCTCCAACGTTAGGGTATTAAAAACCGCAATCTTAACTCGAGCAATGCGACGGTGTAACCGTTAACCTCCCAACCCATCCACGCTTTACCCGAGCTACATTGTCCATCCTATTTTATTATTAGTTTTATGTAAGATACCTTATTCTTTAATGACAAAACATGCTAACAAATTCTAAACACCAGCTAATTTTCATGATGGAGCAATTTAATATTGGTGGGATTTTATGACAATGGTTATTTAATGTCTATAATTTTATTAAGAGAGTTATTTGACATGCCATATTTTCCTATAACGATGACTTCTGAAGATGAAATTTATTTTCTTCTGAAAAGTTTTTAAATGAATAATCAGATGCAGGTTGATAATATATAAAAGGTTTTTACTCATGTTATATTGTTTTATATACGTACATGATAGCGACTATTTTTTTAATGATAAATTAAATTCTATATATAGATTACTATCATGGCCGTTTCCTATATTTTAAGTACAATGTGCGACTATTAGAAATGGACCTTTATATATACAATAAATATTCATAAATAAAAAATTAGGTTAACACTTAAATATTTATGAGTTAATGTATCTCTATATCATTGTAGCTAATTAAAACTTTAATAAGTTAAATAATTTTAATTATAAATCATATACATTTTTATATAAATCTAATTATATGTAAAAAATTCAAAATTTAAGCACATTAATAACTAAGGTCATGTGCGGTCGTACCTCCTGCGCTTCTCATGATTACTATCAAATAATATTTAAATAAAAGTATAAATAATAATATATTATTAGTTATAATAATAATATATATAATAATTAAAGAAAGGACATGTTTGAGTAACATAATAAATGTGAGGGTATGTTTTCCCGTAACCACTTAGTACAAAACGACCCCATGTAGAAGAAATAGATGTCTATATGTAACATCTACAACCCCCACTTGCCCCCACCCTTCAGTCTTGATATATATGTTGGTGGGTTTTGTCTTTGAGGTGCTTGATTTATCTTCATGACTAAATTATACACACATATTCAATGTCACACTCATGAAATGTGAATTTTCTTTATTTCTTCTTTCTTTATATCACTAAGTATGTATATAGAAAAATTATCTACCCCGAAAAAACATCAAGTGCAACAAAAATTGACACAAGATTGACTTTAGTAAACACGGTTATGTTTTCTTGTAAATTGGGTTCAGGTAATAAGGAATTTAAATTAAAAAAGGCTAGGTAATAACTTATCCACCAATTTTTATAATAACTAAGAGATCAAACTATACAGAAAGTTACAAGATATTTAAGTCATAGACTCATGGTTACTTTTCGTGACTTTTTTTTTCAAATTTTCACACTTTTTTAAAACGTTGATATCTTTTATATACGGCATATAAATTACATTATAAAAACATATGTTTTTTAATCTCATTTTATACAAAAGAGAAAAAATTACCACTTTTAACTCATTGTGATGAATGTTTATCGTTCTGTGTTCTCTATCCATCATTGTGTATTTCATGCTTGTCGTTATGTTTTCGACATCGTTCTGTTTGTTTTACTTTCTAAAATGATGAATTAAAAAAAAACAATAGTGATATAACACACTTATGTACATCTAATATGTAAAACGTAATAATAAAATAACAAATAAGTTATCTATACTTAAAAAACAATAAAGCGATAACACAAAATAATATGAAAGGTAAAACAAAATAATGAATGCATGCTGATATGTATTATGTTTTTTCTGCATACTATTGTGATTTTTTTAAATGAAGATTTAAAAAAAAAAAAAAAAAGCAAATTGGTGATATAAACACTATTGTGTACTTTATGTAAACTACAATAATAAAATTACAAGAAGTCCATATAATACATAAAAAAAATGATAATAATAACACAAAAGGATCGAAGTTATAATACACAATGATAAAAATATATGACACGATGACTTGATATATATATTTGACACAATAACCAAACACGCCATCCACCTCAAAAACGATTCAAGACCGATATCAAACCTTTATTTTTTCTTACGTTTTTATATTAAATACCCAAAACGTTGCCTTGTCTTTTTATTTACAATACATAATAGAAAAGAATATGGTATTACGATATTTGTATATTTATAGGAATATTTGATTCTTATGTTCGTGAATTGTTCTGATTAATTGATTGTACTTGACTAAATGTGATCTTAAATTCGATGCACGCTATTCAAAAGCAATTAATATAGCGAAAAAGCTTTAGATCGATCCAACAAAATATCACTCAGCCAACGAAGTAGGTAAGCATTCACGTCTTAACTAATAAACCTCTCTAGATCTCTCTACATATATTACTTATTCTCATGTTTTACGAAATATTATTTGTAGTAAAATAACTTTGTTACCGCATATCTTGTTGTATAGTACTTCTTTCCATCATCCACATCATTTGCAAAACTAAAAATCAATGTTTTAAAAAACATATATGATTCAACCAGTTGAACTATTTGTCAGCTAAATTCGATATACACTACAAAGAAGCTAGTATTGTCGCTGCTAACAGTGCTAAAAACGGCTTTTTAAAACATTGCTATAAATCATCAACATATACATAGGAAGGATTAAATTCGATCATATGTTTAACAAGAGGCAATCAATATTTTTGTCGTAAAAAAAAAAAAAACAACGGCTACAATATTTAATTCTAATAAAGTATTCAAAAAATTACGCATGACATTTTCTTAATTTTTAAGAGTTTTTTTATTAGTTAAATTAATTAGATTTATTTTTTGAATTCTTTTATACTTTCTATATTATCTAAAATTATAAAATAGATTTAAATTTGTTATTATCTAATAAAATATTTATCTTATATATTTAAAAAAGTAAACTGCACTTTTTATCCATTAGGTTTGCAATACTTAACAGTTTCAGTTCACCGTTAACAGAAATGGTCTCTAAAGTTTCAAGTCTTATCAATTTTCATCCCTAACGTTTCAAGTCTTAAAACTCTTCATCCATAACGTTTCAAGTCTTAACAGTTTTCGTCGCTAACGTTTCAAGTCTTAACAGTTTTTGTCCCTAACGTTTCAAGTCTTACCAGTTTTCGTCACTAACTTTTCAAATCTTAACAATTTTTTGTTCAAAGTTTAATGACGAAAATTTTTAAGACTTGAAACGTTATGGACGAAACTACTAAGGATGGACTAAAATAGTTTAAGTCTTGTAAATCTCAGATGGAAAAACGCACTTACTCTATTTAAATTTTAAATTTGACGTCTCTCTAAATTGTATAATTACCAACTAAATTTAAGGAATTTATAAATAAAAAGTTTCTAATGAATAATTTTAAATCTCAAAGCATAATATGTAGTTATAAAAGTGTCACACATTTATTTTTTTAAGTGTTCACAACATAGTAACTTAATATATATATGTAATGATTAAAAAATAAATTTTTAAGTGTTGATTATATAACCCCTGTAATACACGAGTTTTAAGCTAGTAGTTATATAGTATGTAACAATTTTTTTGAACTTTTAACTAACATATCTTGATTAATACAATCTCCCTGGCTAATTTTGAGATTCTTATCTTTAAGAAAAAAAATGTTAAATATGATAACAATCTAAATTTATGAGATTTATAATATACATTTTTATTTGATTTTGACATATACTGAATTCAAAGGAGTCAAAAGACAACACCCAACCATTATGGGCCAACATGTACCATAAGAGAGCGCATGCGATAGCCCATATATAGTACGACCTACTTTTACTAGAGATGTTACAGTTTGCCGTATAAGTATTTAATTTTATCAAACAATTCCTAAAATACAATATACTCATCATATTTATCACATTACTGAGTTAAACTATGATAGAAATATAAGTTTAAACTTTTCTTATAATGTAATATGTATATATGTGTAATAATTTTTTAAAACGTACCCAACTTTTATTTGAAATAGAAGCCACAAAGATTTGGAACCCCAAACAATTAGGAATGATCAGCTTCAGCCATGAGTTGGGATAAAAACACAAAATCCAATTTTGTCAAAATTTGTGATATTCTAGAATGTTTGTACTTTTTCTTATTATACCTTCAATGAATAAAGATTTTATTAGATTAAAAGCTGCTTTTTGTGATAAATAGATATAAATTGTGATACCAAATGTTGGTTCTTTATAGGGGTGAGGGTGGAACTTGATTCCTCAATATGATAATGGCTTATTGAATTGCTAGAAATTAACTTGTCATTATTAGCATATATATTTATTGTATATATTTTAGCTAGTATATCTTTTAATTATTAGGTTGAAATTATTTCTCTCACAGTTTGTATGCTTCCAGGTTAGGATTTCTTGTACATGATAATATATAGAGAGTAAAGTAGCTTAGAAATCATGTATTACATGGGTTGAATAATTCTAATATATCGTAAACTAGTCGTTTTATAGAAATTTATATGTTGGATGTTATTTGTCGTTCGTGATATATAAACTAATGTTGATTTAAATATACAAATAAAAAATAATAAAGATTTAAGAAATTATAAATCTATATATTTTAATATAAGATATAATTGAAATGTTTTTATAATTTATAAGGTTTTAGTAAACAGTTAAAACAAAAAGGTCTGCATTATTGAATTATAATTATACTAACTTAAACTCGTGTATTATACGAGGTTAAATAATCAACACTTAAAACTATGGTATTGAATCATTGCATATATATATTAAGTTATGAAGAAACAGAAAACTAATGTATATGTAATCAAAGCTTTCTATTTCACGTAATATGAAATCACAATACAATCAATATCTGAATTACCAGTGTCCTTCTCTTTTCTCAGAATTCTCTATTTATAGTTAATTTGAATCGGATCCATTGATGAGGAGAGCATCTCATCGGTTGGAACTCATTGATGAAGAGGACATATCAACAGTTGGAATTCTTTGATGAGGGAGGCCTATCAATAGTCGGGCGTATCAACAGTCGGGCCGGATGTCCTTTGCTCCTACGTACTGGGTCGGTTTGTTTTGAAGTTGACCGGGTAGGTTTTATCCGTTTTACTTACTATCCTCTATAAGTTACTATGTTGTGAACACTAAAAAAATAAATATTTGAATAACTATAAATTATGCTTTGAGATTTTAAAATTATTCATTATAAATTTTTTAGGCATAAATTCTTTAAATTTAGTTAATAATTATACAAATTAAATAAACATTAAATTTAAAAGTTAAATATAGTAAGTTTGGTTTTCCTCTGAGATTAAAACCTTAAACCTTAGGGATGAAAACTGTTAAAACTTGAAACGTTAGGGACAAAAAATGTTAAGACTTAAAACGTAGTTATGATCTAATATTCTAATGGCTATAAATCCTTCTTAGACTTTTTGTTTTAAGCAACTTCTTAGTATAACTACTTGACCTCTAATAACACAGAAATATTAAATTAATTTAATATATCAAACATCAAATTTATTCAACGCAACATACACATGTACATGATGTTTGTAAGTAAAAATTATCCTACATGATTACATCCAGGTTTTAACACCATCTTTGGTAATTTGTATTCAAATAGTACTTGCACAAGTCCAGTTTTTTTTTTTTTTTTAATGTATCATTGTTAGTTTTAAAGGAAGTAAAACTGATAAGTAAAGATAGAGTATATGCACGATTAACAATTTGTGTATCAAATAAGTAATTATAATATTTTTTTGTCACGTTTGATGCTAGACAATGTTTGATGCCCACATCGGACTGACGTAAATCCACCTTATTAAATCGACCAAAGAACATGACACACTCAATCTCTACTCGTGTATTTTGCACTTCAAACATATGGACAAAGATTTGAAATAGATGTTGGTTGTTAATTTGTTGTACAGCTTTTGGTTGTATTGTTGTAAGTTAAACCTTAACAACAAAGATTTAAGAAACCATATGATTTGGTTCAAACATGTTTGGGCCCTGTTTCATCTATCATTTACTACACATATAGCCCACACATTTAGAACAACATGGATGTGGACACAGGACACTGGACACATCACATGTACATATATACAAAGTCTTTAAGTTTTTTAAATACGAATAAACATAAATGATAACTTTTTTAATCTTGTAACAAACAATACAAGTGGCAAAACCTTTAGAATCTTGAATAATAAAGAGTGAAAGAAGACCATCAAATGCATTATTAACCAAACTTATGAAAGTTAACTCCTTTTAGTTGTTATTATCATCATCATCTAGGAACTCTGGATCTTTCGGTTTTGGTAGAGGGCTTCGTATGACATTATCGTCGTCATATCCTCTCCCTCTTCTTACACTCATACTCGTTGCCAATATTGATAAACTTGATCCCTTTCTACTGGGCTTCTTCTTGATGGTACGAGTGTTGGAACTTTCTTTAGCCAGAAGTCCAGCTTCTTTTCGCCTTTTGTACCGTCTCCAAGCTGCTTGTATGAAACAAGCAGCCCACGACCGCCATTGGTGGGAGTGAACCCTGAACGTGTGTCTCAGTTTCTTGCTATGAAGCTTACGAAACTGTGTGGCTACAAATCGTAGATCTTCTGAGGTGAGAGCAAAAGCTTCCGCCTCGGAAATGGCAGTGACTGTACGTGTGGATAATGGAATGAGGACGCTTGGACGTGGGTCTAGTGCCCACGTTAGCAGTTCCTCACCACAGAAGTCGCCTGGGCCAATCTCACATCGGTTCAAGAAGCCAGATCGGCCCCCTCCTGTGGTGTAGGAATCTAGGTGACCACGCATGATAAACAACATTTGATTAGTGGGGTCACCTTCTCGTACTAGACAAGTACCAGGTGTCGAGATCACGGGCTTTAGTCTTTCACATATTGCATCTACGGTGCGTTCATCCATTTGGTCAAATAACGGAACCTAATCGAATTTTACATAATCATTATAAAGCAAAACTTGTGTAGAACAATATAAAATAAATGTAGATATAAAAGAACTCACTCTTCTAACGAGCTCGGCGCATACATAGCGCTTGATGTCTCTTCTAAGATCAAGAGGAAGGGCTCGGAGAATTTCTTCTTCGTCAACTCCTCTGGTTGTAATCCATTTGTAAAGATCGTGTTTGCGTACGCGTTCCCTCAATTCGTGTGGCAGGTGTCTGTGGTGCATCCATTGCTCTGTATCCATCCGTTTCACGCGATACTCCTCCAATCGTTTAGTTCTTGACTCGAGATATTGCTGTTTTTTAACACAACACCAAGTTTATCACTCAAAGCAAATTGTTCTAAACCATAAAACATTACACAAATTCGACTTACTTGCATGTTGCCAATGAGCAAAGCAAAGAGCACCAACCCGGTAATCCCGATGAGTATGCAAAAGTGTGTTTCCGCTAAAAACGGACTTGCTTGAAGTTCTTGGCCCGCTGAACTGAAAAACAAAAACAAACAAACAAACAAAACAAACCCTTTACTTGTATTATTTATATATTTTTACCTAAGGAGATCCTTTATGGCTTGTACAACTATAACATAATGTTACTGTAGTAAAAGATGTCCTTACATCAATGAAATGTATTTAAATGTACCTTAAGCCTCTTAGGCCCCACCAAAGACAATAAGAGTACTTTTTAAAGAAACTATCTGACGCGATACTGTACCGAACCGCATCTTCAACAAGTCCATATTGGAATTCATCAGCATCGGCACATACAATCGAGACATTACTAGTCGAAAACCATGCTTCTCGAGTAGGAAGATTCGCATTACCACAATCAAAATACCCATGATTGCATTCTATTTCTTGGTCACATATTTCCACCCAACATAGCCCTTGTCTCTCAATCGATAAAAGATACCACATCGCTCCAATCACCTTCGCAACAATAACATAAAAAACAATCATGTCAATTATACCATACCATATCATACCAGACCATACCAGACTAGAATGCAATTTATACATTTTGATCATAATTTTGAACAAAACTTACGTGAGCCGCCAACATGAACAACACTAGATTGTAAGCAGCCCCAACCCACGCGACATTAGCCACTAAACCGGCTTGTTTTGATATATGTGACCCGAGTCTAAAGGTGAGATAAAGCCTCAAGAGGAACTGAAGTGTAATGAAGTATAAAACGCTCGTTTTGTAACTTAACAACTCCGTCTTATCGACGATATGAACCCACGTCATCACTTGTGGAATCGGAAGTGTGGCCAAGAAATCGAGCCAAAACTCACCCCTCAGATATCGTTCAGAGATACTAGAAGAATCTAGAATCAACTCGCCTCGTCCAAGTAATCGGGAAGATGGTGCCACGTAAGCGGTACGAAACCGAACATAAATCTTGACCGCATAAAGCATATCAACGATCGATCGGATGATAGTGAGTGTGATCTTGAGGGTGATATCTTCATCAAGACACATGTGTTCTTTGGTTATAGGTAAGTAGAAGAAAAGGGGGTCAACTGCAAGTGAGATCAAAGCCGCAATTAGAAACAATTGGTTCCATTTATGTATCGCTGCACCTCGCGGGTCAAGAATCGTTATGTTTGTCTTCGTGTAATCTTCTGAGAATACGCGCGAAAGCTTTTTCTCGAGTTTTGCGTCGTCTTTTTTTGACGGTGAAGTGTCGGGCTCGGCGGATTCCACGTCAGCATCAAATCTGGTAGAAAAAAAATGTAATTTGTCAAAATTTATAAAACATAGTTATAAAAAAAATGCTGAGTTGAAGTATGTATAACAGAAGTGATTTTCTTAACCTGACATATCGTTTTGAATTACTCATTTTTGTGAAAGATATGATGAAGCTTCTTGAATTGTTGATGATATAAAGGGTCAAAAGTTACATTTTATAGGCTAAATGATGAGAAAATAAGGGGTATATTACTAAAATTGGCGACTTCTGCCGTTAGAGATTCGAATTAATATTATTTTAGAAAATATGTTATGATATGGTTTGATTTGGGTTATGTGTCGTGTTGAGTTGTTCTTGTATTTGTCTTCATTTTAGTTGCTAGCTTAGAAAACAGACACAAGAAAAGATACAAATACGGGAATTTGTTGAATTTTAGATACAAACCAAGTGATTATTTCACTTCAAAGATTGCATGAAAGAGATTAATCACATTTACTTGTGCATTTTCACTTTTGATGCAAACTTAAATAAACGAAGTTCTCTTGTGCATTTCATCAAACAGGTCTCGTGCGTTTAAAGTTTGATCATCTAAATTACAAATTCGAACACTTCTCCTTGAAAAAAATTCTTTAGATTGTTCGACAACAAAAATATTTTGAAATCTTCAACATTATTATTCAGAATCAACAACAAAACTGAAGAATTGAGAATCGTAAATTAGAATAACAATTAACAAACCCAAATTAACTAATTTGCGGGATAACGAATCGACAATCACCATAACATTTTTCCCACAAAAGATCCAACCAATGCAATTTGCACACACCAAAATGATTGATTACAAATCAGTATATAGTTTAAAAGCATTCATTACAAAACTTAATGACACTTATGAAACCTGCTAATACTTAAGCTACATAGAAAATGCAGGTTGTCAAAGCTTCACAAATTCCTCTTTAAATTGTAACATGCTGCAACTGTCACAAATATTCACAAAACCAATCAACACAAAAGTAAAAAATTTGTTTAAAACATATATAAGTTTATAAACCGATCGTATCGCACCTGTTGATATTTTTAAAACTGACGCCTTTGTGGGGCTTCAGCAACGCTAACTCGGATATTTCTACCATCAAGATCCTGCAACACAATTATTATCAAGTTCATGTACTCGCTCGCGCATACGCTAATTTAACAAAAGATTCTTGAAAAAGGATGTAATTACTCACAACGCCATTTAACGAGTCGATCGCGTTGTTGACCTCATCAGCAGAACTGTAAGTTACAAACCCGAATCCTCTTGACCTACCACTTTCGCGATCATAAACAACTTTAGCTTCGACAACATTTCCTTGTTCTCTAAACAAAGTTTCGAGTGCAAGATTATCAACACTCCATGCAAGATTACCGACATAAACCCTGTTTGTGTTGTCAAAACTTCTTCCACCGCCACCACTACGGCCACCTTCTCTGGCACCACCAAAAGATGATTCCCGTGGCGGTGGTGGGCCCGAGTTAACCCTCAATGCTCTTCCATCAAGCTCCTGAAGGATCAAAAAAGTTCAAAATTCGAATGATAAATTTTTAAAAAAAAATATTGCTTGACACACGTTGGACAATCTTGAAAGTGATAACGCTTTCAACTTTATGTATCTTGATTGAACTTTATAAAAACATAATTACATAAGTTCATTTAATGCGCATTAAACATCTTTTGAAAGTGATAAAGTTTTCAACTTTACAAATCTTGTTTGAAATTTATACAAACTTAAGTTCACTTGACACACGTTAAACAATCTTGAAAGTGATAAAGCTTTCAACTTTATATATCTTGATTGAATATTATACAAGGTTAAATTCACTTTATACGCGTTTAACAATCTTGAAAATAATAAATTCTTCAACTTTATATGTCTTAATTGAATGTTATACATACTTAAGTTCATTTGACACGCGTTTAACAATCTTTAAAGTGATAAAGCTTTCAACTTTCTGTGTCTTAATAGAAAGTTATACAAACTTAAGCTCACTTGACACGCGTTAAACAATCTTGAAAGTAAGCAAGCTTTCAAATTTATATATCTTGAATTCTTGATTGAATTTTATAAAAACTTACATAGCCGTTAAACTTGCGAACTGCATCCTCAACTTCTTCAACGCTTGACATTGTAACAAACCCGAAACCTCTGCTTCTTCCACTAACTTTGTCATATATAACCTGCATAAAACACATGTTAATTGACATAAGTTCTTTACTACATGAATGAATTAGCTCTAAAACCCTAAATAACCAAAACCCAAAAAGATAAAGAAATTAAGAAAACATTAGTACAGGATACACAGTTTTCAGAGCATATCAAACTGAATTTATGCAATGATATATATTCATTCATATAAGCAGTAGTAATACCTAAAATTACCACATAATTAGAGTAAAAATGCATCGAATTTAGGTTCAGAAAAGTAATTATACCAGAAATAGTCAAATTAGAAAAAAATTAGAATGAAAAGCATCAAAGTTCTGTTTCGAAAAGTATTTATACCTCAAATTACCACATAATTAGAGTAAAATGCATCGAATTTAGGTTCAGAAGAGTAATTATACCTCAAACAGTCAAATTAGCACAAAATTAGACTGAAAACACATCAAATTTCGGTTTCGAAAAGTAATTATACCTCAAATTACCACATAATTAGAGTAAAAATGCATCAAATTCAGGTTTAGAAGAGTAATTACCTCAACCATCTCAACATTTCCAGCAGATTCAAACAACCCAGCAAGTGCGGCGCTGTCAACACTAAACGGCAAATTGCCGACGAAAATTTTAAGGTCCGGCGAGAAATTCTGCTGTTGTTCGTCATCTCCGTCGCTGGATAACTCTTCATCGAGCTCCAAACCCGAAGAAACAGCGACATTACGGATTATTCGAGACGATGGTGTTGGTTCGAAGAGCTTATTCGAAGAGAAAAGCTTTGGAAATGGTTTCAGAGATGAAGTGAAAAGGTGAAGTGATGTTGGTGATGGGGTTTTAGAGATGGAAGATAGGGTTTTGGAAGAAGTTAGGGTTAGAAATTGAAGAGATGATGTAGAGGAAGCCATGGATAAGGTTTTTGCAAGGGATGAGGTTTAATCATGTTGATGGTTTAAAACGTAAAATAGATTTATGAAACGAAAAATAAAATGGATGCAGGTTGATGGTTTAAAACGTAAAATAAAAAGTTAAAACAGATTAATAAATTGGATTGAATGTAGAAGAAATCATGAAAATTTTGAAGAAAAAATGTGAATAAAATTGTGAAAGAAGTGGTTTTATTGTGATGGAATGTTAATTGTTAGGTAAAAAAATTAAATGACTGTAAAGAGTAACTTTGGAGTTGGTAAGAAACTCTAGGTAAAAATGAAAAAAAAACTGCCGGCTAAAAAGTAGAAAAAAAGCGGGGGCTAAAAATTTAAAATTTAGCCGGGGACATAAAAACGCGGGCTCACATCAGGACACGTGTAAGTCATTGATTGATTAGAAGTGGGATACATGTGTTTTTTGGTCTGGAAAAAGCGCGGGCTAAGCTTATCGGCGTAGCCTGTGATGGGGTATGTGTCAGATTCTTATTGGATGAATGCTTTTAACTTTAGCTCATAAAATCAAGTTAATTTTGGAAAAAAGTTGGTCAATATAGTCTATTCTAGTAATTTCCTCTTTTTTCTATGCGATACGTATTTATATAAATATAAAAGAGTTTAAAATTTGAGAAAATCATGAAAATAACCATATTCATATAGTTACACTAGCTTAAAAACCGTGTATTATACAGGGGTTACATAATCAACACTTAAATTTTATCATTAAGTTAGTATGTTGTGAATACTAAAAAAAATAAATGTTAGACATTTTTATTAATATAAATTATTCTTTGAGATTATTAGAATTATTCATTATAAACCTTTTAAATATAAATTCCTTAAAATTAGTTGATAATTATACAAATTAAATAAAAAAACATCAGATTTAAAATTTAAATAGAGTATGTGCGTTTTTCTCTCTGAAACTTCCAAGACTTAAACATTTTTAGTCCACCCTTAAAAGTTTTCGTTGTCTAACTAAACAATTTTTGTCATTAAACCTTTAACAGAAAACTGTTAAGACTTAAAACGTAAGAGACGAAAACTGTTAAGACTTAAAACGTTGAGGACGAAAAGTCTAGAGACTTGAAACATTAAAGATGAAAATTGATCAAAGTTGAAACGTTAGAAACTGTTTTGTTAACGGCGAACTGAAACTGTCAAGTATTGTAAGCCTAATGGATAAAATTATAATTTATGTTTTAAATATATAAGATAAATATTTAATTATATAGTAACAATTTAAATCTATTTTAAAATTTAAAATAATATAAAAAAATATAAAAAAGAACTCAAAACATTAATTTAATTAATTTAAATAATCAAAAACTTTTAAAAATTTAAGAAAATATTATGTGGTATTTTTTTTTAAATGCTTTATTAAAGGTAGATGTTACTCTTTTCTCGAGTACAAGTCATTATTCCTATCAATATAGGTTAAAGTGCATGCCATAAACGATTGTAATTGCATATTAGATTTTTACTTATGATTACAAAAAATATATTTTCACTTGCTATTACATGAAATTTAATATATACGCGACAAGGACATGAGTATTATCCATATCTTTGTTATCTGAAACATAAATAACAATACGAATGAAGCATACACCTAAGTATTGTGCACACAGATACACTCAATGAAACAATCTAAATTGCACACCAAATTATATCTTAAAAAAAACAATAATCGATCTAAGAAAATTATAAAAACTCACAAGGCCACAACCAACCAAATCAAATACCAAAACTCACATTGTTATTAGGAATGATATGAATACACAAAGTTTACATTATATTTATTAACTAGGTAGCGAGCCCGCGCGTTGCGGCTTGCGCGAGTATAGCCTAGGTTGTAGAATGATGGGTGTGGTTGCAAGTTATAGCATTTGTGGCCAATTTATTAACCTTAAAGGTTAATGATAATATATAAGAAATAGGTTAACTCATTTGACCCGTTAACCAATTAACTAATATTATGTTTACAATTTAGATTAAGTTAAAGATACGCAATCAAAAAGTATAACCAGATTTCAGAGTGATAGTTAAGAAATATCAGGAAAAAAAAAAAAACCTACATAGCCAAAAATCAGTACAACATATGTGAAAGAAGATTAACCTTAGGAAGTTTATGATAATATATAAGAAATAGGTTAACCCAGTTGACCTATAAACCAATTTAAAAGAAACTCATGCGTGAAGATTCTTGATTTGGAGGTTCAGTCTCCTAACTCTTGCATCATTATTATTTATTAAGTTCAATACATTAATTAAACAAACCCATTATAAATGAGAACGTTATTGTGTTCAAGGTACCAAGGAAACCTAACAATTGTGTTATACCTTGCATAAAGGTAACAGTAAACAATGAAAAAGACGTGGAAAGCTTGATGGAAGGAAATTTTGTAAAACCATTCAGATTAACATCTTGAGTCTCAAGGAAGGAAAACAAAAGACAAAGCATCGCAAAATATGATACTTCTATTTTGATATTATGTATATGCTATGGGTTTATTAGGTTTCGTTAAACTCATGTGCTTTATCCTTTGGCGCCCCAGCGACTTAATAATATGTTATTCTAATTAGTTGTGCAGAACTTATAATCATGATTTTACAACATGAGACGATTAGGCTGAACAACTAAATTCTGCACAACTAATTAGAATAACATATTATTAAGTCGCAGGGGCGCCAAAGGATAAAACACATGAGTTTAAGGAAGCCTAATAAACACATAGCATATACACAATATGAAAATAGAAGTATCATATTTTGCGATCAAAGTTTTTGTCGATTCGGTTAGATTAATTTCTTAATTCTGTTAGTCAAAACCTGACTATCTATAACAGGTATTAACAATTTTTTCCAATAGAAACTGTGAATAAAAATTTTATATTAAAATTTAGAGTACATGAAGAGTGTGTTGTGTGCTAAGAATTGTGTTATCAATGGTAAAACCCACAAAGTAATTGTAATGACAATAAGCCTCACTGTTTGTGATTTTGAGCTACAACAAAAACATATTGAAGAAAATTCCACTCGATGATTGGCATTTATCATAAATTAGTTTGTCAAATTCAGTTTTGAATAAATCTTAGGTGCTCATCCATGTATGAGAATGTTTTCTTTTTAATTAGCTATATTCCAAAATTGTTGGTTAGCAAACAGATTCGGTAAAGTTGGTTCCATAATTTAACCGTTTATTGCTAAAATTACATCCATAGGTAATTAAAAAGATCAAACAAACTGAAACGAATTTATCAATTTGAGACACTATGAATACAAATGTGAACAACAGAGACACAAAAGTAAGACCAAAGACATTGAGAATAATTGCAACCTCCGCAAACGTCATACGCAAAAAAGGAAAACACGGCAATCTACCAAAATATAAAAATAAAAAACCTCATTTAACTGAGCATCCAACGTGATGCAACAGTCGAATGAACAAACCTACAACCATCTTCTTGCAACAGACAGATGAACAAACTTGTAACCACATTCGATTTTCATAAGAAACATGGACTAAACAGAGAATGGTATAAACCCATGAAAGTATTTTAATACCCAAAATCGAATACGGTTTGACACCGAAAATCGAATACGGAGACGACAAAACCCTAACCGGGTTAAATACACAGTAAAATCGCATACCAATAGAAGGGAGACAGTCCACAGGACTAAAATTATGTAATAAGAATATCATAGTTACCTTCACGAACGAAACTCTAAACTGCAAGCACGTCAACAATCCTGCAAATTGCAACCAAATAAAATCAGGAAACGGAAATCCCCGCATAGCAAAAAGTAACGTAAATGAGCTTAGGGAGGAAGGAAGAAGATAGAACGAAGATAAGCAAACATCCAACAGAATAGCGAGAACCTAGGGTTGATTCACTGAAAAAGGAATGCTACAGAGAAAGAAGAAAGAAGCATGAAGTGAAAGAGTTTTCTTCTAGATAAAGAGGTTAAAAATAAAGAATATAAAAAAAGGGAAAAAAATAGTAAGTCACCGACATTGCTATTTGTAATATATATAATTGGTCCAAAAGGGTGTTCGAACAACAACAAGCTTCTATGGTTTCTTGTTCATACTTTTTGTAGCTTTGGTCTAGAGTCACTGTTTGGAAAAATTGGATTTTTTTACGAGCTTAACTTGTATTTTCCAGTTTGAGTCCGTTGTAATTTGTCGATTAATTTTGTTTTGATATATAAAAAAACAATAGTTAGATGATTGTCATTGAGATCCAAACAAGAAATATTTTCTTCAAAATAAAATACAAAAACCTTTAAAAAACATTAAAGATCAAATGATTTATTCACATTCAAGTTTTATACCCAAGAAAACTAGATTGAATACAAAAACTTACACTGACCTTCTAGAAAAGAGTAAACGGAATACATAGTATCATTGGGCAGTTCTTGACAATTTGTAACACTTTGTAGCTAAATATTTTGTTATATGTTTCGATGACATTTATTAGAAAAAATAAATAAATTATGGTGGCAGCTTGACAATGGTCATAAGCCCTAACCTTCATTATCATATTCTTTCCCGATTATCTAACTGTAATAATACGATTCAATACTCTCCATTCTTGCTCATGTTGACCATGGTAGGACTGCCGTTGCCGACTATCACCTGATTGCATCGTCTGAAGGTGGTGTTAAACATCCTGAACAAGCTAGGTAGGTCTCGGTTTTTGGATTATTTTAAAGAATCTAGTTGATTTACCTGGATGTTTCAACTTCTTCACATTTGAGCAATGGTTTGGTTTTGGTGGATGCTACTGAAAGTGTTTAAAATCAAACTCATGATGTTTTGCGTCGAGCTTCATGTTTGGTTTTACATAAGATCCATAAGTTGATTGTTCATCTCACATTGAATCCTCTCTTTAGTAAGAAAACAACATATTCGTCCACGGATGTTCATCCGTGGTTTTTTGTTCAAAAATACCATATTTGGAAATGAGTGGAATTTTATTATATATAAGTACTAGTTTAATACCCATGTACTAGACGGTCGATGCAAAAAAACATATACAACTTAGAAATGTCTAAAACAATTTCATAAATAGATTGTGTTAGAAAAGGCCAATAATAACACCCCAATCATGAGGTCTTTTAACAATGAACACAATTAAATGTTAAGAGAGGCCATGATTATCCACTCTTATGCCCTTTTTATAAACCTGAATTTACTTAGCAAACAACACACTTAATTGATTAGCATGTTAAGAGAGGCCATGATTATCCACTGTTATGTCCTTTTTACAAACATGAATGTACTTAGCAAGCAACACACTTAATTGATCGACATGCTCCACATCAAAATTAGTAATCACCCTTTTGACTAAAACACTTCTATTAAACCATGTGTCTACTCAAATGTGGCAATATATTGTGTCTGTAGTGTACATATAATGTCATAATATCATGACAGAGTAAACATAAGCAATTATAGGTAATGACTTGGAGTACCTTATATGCCATAAGTTAAAAAGTTAATTTGAATCGTGTTTATTTATAATTGAGTAGTATGAACTTCATAAGCTTTAACATGACTCTCAAGATAACACTTTATATTTGAATTCAATTTGAGCGGAACACCGATTTGTTTGGAAAAAGTCCACTGATATTGCAAGAAAAAGAACTTTATTTTGATGAAATACATACTCTATATAAAATCACTTTCAAAGTGATGAAGTTAAATTTAAAGGTTCAAGTTAAGTTCTATTTATAACAAGTAAAAAAACCATATTAAAAAAAATGAAGTATGTAAAAACATGATCCAAAGAAGCAAAAACAAGATGGCATGTCCCCGTGCGCCGCGGGTTTACCACCAGTGGTTACCATATCCAATCAACATAACACAACACAGGACTGGAGTCCCTCACACTTTACACACCCACTCTTTGACCTTTCTCTCTCTCTCTCTCTCTAAAACCTGCATTCAAATCTCTTTCTCTCTCTTTGATTTCACTCCAAGAACTCACAAGCTCGTGTTATTACTGGCTTCTTCCAGCTCGATGCTATAATTTTAAGTTATCCAGATCTGTTTCTGCTAAATCTAGGGAAGATTTGAAGGATTCGTCCCGGGTATTCAAATTAGGTCAAATTTGAGAGTATTTGGACCTTGTGATTCAATGATTACATGGATTATCAAGATACGAACTTGGGGGCCTGATTGAAGCTGGAAGAAAAATTGGGGATTTTCAAGTTACTGTAGTTGTTGAGAAGTTTAGGGTTTGTTCGAGTGGAAGAAGAAGCTTGTATGAAATTCTGAAGGAAGGATGTTTTATTCGCAGTTTATATTAGCAAAAAAGGGTCCTTTAGGGACGATATGGATCGCAGCGCATTTGGAGAGGAAACTTCGAAAAAATCAGGTTGCAGATACTGATATCGGCGTCTCTGTAGGTAATATACTGTTTTTGCACAGTTTTTATGTTGAAATTCTGCTATCGTTGAAGCTTAATTTTCTTTGTTTCCTTGCATAATTGGTGCACTTGTCTTCTTCATTGAAATTTGCTTTTGCTTACATAGTTTACAAACAGAAATCTCATGGTTTAGCACCCAATTGGGCAAGTAATTTATGATTTGTGGTTTAAAGCTAACCGAACTCGTATAAACTTAGGAATTTTCTTTTTGGAACCCTAAAGTTATTTATATAGACCCTGTTCAGTGAATAAATTGCAATTTGTTGGCCTATACTGCAAGATAAAAACTTTCCTTAATCTTAATAATTTAAACAGAACTCAGAAGATTCGTGATTGATTGGGTATGAGGTTGGTTATAAGAAGCTTAAAATTCGTAGTTTATGCTGTTTAGGTTTCTTGTTGGTTTTTTACTTTTCAGTCTTTATACATAAAGATTAGTTCTTTTTACATATTATGCCCTCCATATTGAAATTATGGTGACATTAGGAATTTAGGATCGTGTGAAAGTACAAAATGCTATAAATTTTGCGCCTGACACTAGGTATATGCTGACATGGTCACATGAGATGAGTGAATTCGGAAGAATTTGCTAAACTTGCAACTCTCTGAGGACATGATCAGAGATGTTGGATAAAGGTTATTTTTGGGAAGTTTAGATTTTATCTTTAGCTCTGTTTGCGACCTTAGTTTTTATTTTTCCTACACCTATTTTTCCCACATGATTATATTGTTGAAATTTTTTATGCATAAAAGTGTGCTATGTAGGTGTCCTGGACAAATTTCTGACATAAATGCCCTTGAATTTATGAAAATGTATCTTTAATTATGCAAATAGGTAGTATGAGATTTACATTTTTTCCAATTAGTATTCTTTGTATCTGTACTCATGACTGAAGCTTAATCTCAGTTGCAATACTAATAGAATTTGAGAATATAAAATTGTCTGATTGACTGTGATCAACACCTCTTGGATTTATATAAAAAAATTGTTCCTAATTTGGAGGACAAAGTCACATTGCTGTTAAGTAATGAGATTAAATCTTATATTAACTCAATGCAAATGTTTTTTGAATCTGAAACGCTTGTTGGTCTCTGGAACATATTTAAAGCGAAATTTCTCATTTGAGGAAGTGTTACTTTTTAGTTCTTACACTTGGCTCTTGATCGATTGCACATGAATAAAAAGCAAAAACAATAACCGATTGAACTTTTGTTTTTAACAATTTAAACTGCTTCACTTGTTAACTTGCGTGGTTGGTTTTGACAGATTCAATCTTATTTCCTGAGATGCCAATTGCACTGCGATTGTCCAGTCATCTTTTGCTTGGTGTCGTTAGAATTTACTCAAAAAAGGTAAATTACCTTTTTGATGATTGCAGTGAAGCTTTGCTTAAAGTCAAACAAGCTTTTCGGTCAACTGCAGTTGACTTGCCGCCTGAAGAGTCAACTGCTCCTTATCACTCAATTACTTTGCCAGAGACTTTCGATCTAGATGATTTTGAGCTTCCAGACAATGATTTGCAGGGGTAAGTTGGTCACTATCTATCTTTTTAGGGACTAATTTGTCAATCTACAGAACATGGTTAAAGTTATAGGGCTGTTTGAAAGAAAAAAAGTAGTGTTCTTGTTAGGTTATTGGTACTTTTTACTAATATGTACTGATGTTAGTTTGCTGATATAAATAATTTGCAGTAATTATGTTGATCAACACATCAGTTCAAAAGACCAGATTACATTACAAGATACTATGGAGGGTGTTGTTTACACAACATCTAAATTTGGACTTGATGGTTGGTATCCATGCCCATTAATTAATTAATGACATTTATTTTAAAATTTTTCTTCATTTTATTGCAATTCTTATTTTTAAATTTTTTTTTTTTGTAGAGAGATTTGGTGATGGTGATACGTCTGGTTTGGACCTTGATGATGTAAACATCTGTGTTATAAAATCTTGTAAAATTTGGTTTTATCACTAAAAAGTTTCTGATTTTTTTTTTTTTTTAAATTGTGAATGTAGGATATATTGGCTGAGAAGGCTGCAACTCCTGAACTTGCTACTGGTGCATTAAATTCAGAGTATGCTCCTTTTTTGGTATTATTATTTATTTATATTAAATTGGTAACATATTTTCATGTCTAACATAAATACATCCTTCAATGTCAGTAATGATCCTCAGGCATCTGTTGATGCTAATGCTAGTGGCGATCTAAATCAGGTTCTTAAAAGATTTTGAGAATATTTTCATTATAAATTTTAATTTTGAACCTCAAATTTGGCATCGTCTTATATATATATATATATATATATATATATATATATATTTGTATACATATCAGGATTTGGACGATTATGATGGAGATAATGAACCAGTTGACTATGCGCAAGCTCCATGTACTCCAGGACTATGGGAAGAACCAAATTTACCCAACATTCAAGAAACTTCTGCATGTGATGATCATCAAGAAGCCGAAAATCACGCGATTACAGAATCTACAGTGAAGGAGAATTTAGAGAATCTTTTCACACATGAACAACATCATAATAAGTTGGATTCGCATGTGAAATCACCGTCACATGTTACAGAAACACAACAGATGTTGATTCATGATCTTGGTTCAACACCTTTTACAGAATCAGTTTCAACTGCAACTGTTATTCCTGTGTCTAATGATCCTCCCAAAGGGCAGGAGTTACTAAATGAAAAACCACCTGGATTTCATACTGTCATTAATAACCATGAAAACTTTGCTCAATATCAAGGTTGGTTAACCACTTAACCCGTTTTGTATAGTTTAGAGTTAAGTGCACAAATGGTCCCTGTGGTTTGCGGAAAATAAGAGGTTTGAGTACTAAGGGTTTAAAGTAACAGGTTTGAGTCTTATGCTTTTAGTTTTGTGACGAGTTTGGGAATTAAGGCTAACTTTTTTTTAACCATTTCGTTAAATCAGAGTGAAATGACCAAAATACCCTTTGACTTTGGCTATCTAAAAAATCAAAGATATGACGGTATGTTAGCCATTTCACCCTAATTTAACGAAAAAGTTAACGGAGGTTAACCTTAACAGGTTTTGAGTACTAAGGGTTTAAAGTAACAGGTTTGAGTCTTATGCTTTTATTTTTGTAACGAGTTTGGGTATTAAGGCTAACTTATGTAAACTTTTTTGTTAACTTAGGGTGAAATGACCAAAATACCCTTTGACTTTGGCTATTAAAAAGTCAAAGGTACGACGGTATGTTGGTCATTTCGCCTTATGTCAACGAAAAAGTTAACGGAAGTTAAACTTAATATCCAAACTCGTTACAAAATTAAAAGCATAAAACCCAAACCTGTTACTTTAAACCCTTAGTACTTAAACCTGTTACTTTGCACAAACCATACGAACCTTCTGTGTAATTAAGTCTATAGTTTAAGTAGATCATGCTAGGTGGTTTCAGAAGCTTAATTTATAAAAATAATAATATATTTTTTCTTAATTCGCAGGAAATCAGGACCTTGGAGGAGTTCAAACTGGAAATAATAGCCATGGAAACTTTGTAGAATATCAAGGCATGTTATGTATAGATTCATCTAGCTGGTTAAAAAAATAGATATGTTTTGGAGTATAATTAATTTTCTCTTAATTTTGCAGGAAATCAGGCGAATACATTTCATCTTACCAATGAATTCGGATCAAATGCTGTTAAAGGCAATATTGTTGGTACCCCACAGTATCATACTTCTTTAAAACCTAACGAGGCTTCAACTCCAGTTTTATATCCTCATGACAGCATGCCAGATTCTAATTTTCCCAGTCTTAGACCATGCGTCACTTTCATCAACAATGAAACTAATCGTAAGAAATTGAAGTAACATAATTATTATTATTATTATTTTCCAATTTTCTCAATTTAACTTAAAATTTGTGATTATTTTCCAGCTGAACCACCAAATGCTACTTTAATTCATCAGAATAACGAAATTCAGGTGGATAATGTAATTCCAAGGGATGTGCAAGTAGAAAGCATCAACAACTACCATAATGACTTTTCTGCCCCTGTAATTCAAACAGGGGTTCAAGTTCAAAACATCAACACTTATGCTAATGACTTTCCTGCCCCTGTCATTCAAAGGGAGGTTCCAGTAGGAGAAAACATCAACAATTATGCTAATGACTATCCTGCCCCTGAGAAACGACTCTCTTTACCACATTGGCTTTCAGACGTACCCAAAAACTTTGTACCAGAAAGTACACCAATTGAAAAAGACATCGAATCGGGAAAAAAACGCAGTTTCACTGAAAGCTCAATGACTGATCACACTTTAAATTTAAATGAATCTTCCGGTTTATACAACACAAATATGAGTTCTCAGAGTTTTAATTTAAATTCATCTTCAGGTTTTTACTCTGCTAACACGGTTGCTCAAAATCCAAATTTAAATCAATCTTCGGGTTTTTTCAACTCAAACACAACTCATCAGACTCCAAATTTGAATCAATCTTCGAGCTTTTTCAACTCAAACACAACTGATCAGAGTCCAAATTTGAATCAATCATCGAGCTTTTTCACTACAAACACGACTCCTCAGAGTTTAAATTTGAATCAATCTTCAAGCTTTTTCACCACAAACACAAGTGCTCAAAGTTTAAATTTGAATCAGATCAATCAATCTTCGGGCTTTTACACCACAAACACGACTGCTCAAAGTCTGAATTTGAATCAATCTTCGGGTTTTTTCACCACGAATACAACTGCGCTGAGTCAAAATTTAAATCAGTCTTCGGGTCAATTCACCATAAATATGAGTGGACAATCTGTTGTTAATGATGATGATTTGTTGTCTTCAATATTAGGTAAGCGAGTTATTCGGTTTATTTTATTTCTTTCATTTTTCAATTATGAGTTGATTTCTTAAATTTCAATTTCTTTTATATGCAGTTGGAAGAAAATCTTCATTATTAAAAACGAAACCAACTCCTCCTGTTGTTACACCATCTGCAAAACGAAGGCGAGCTACTGCACCGAAAACTGTTGTTCCAAAAAGGAAGGTGCTCATGGATGATAACATGGTTTTGCATGGCGAGTATGTTCCATTTCATTTTTTTTTGTATTATTAAATTATTTTCTGTGAAAAAATTATAATAATTTATTATTTAAATCAGCACAATACGTCAGCAATTAACAAACACTGAAGACATTCGGCGGTTAAGAAAGAAAGCTCCTTGCACTCGTTCTGAAATTTCAATGCTTGAAAAACAATTCTGGGAAGATGACATATTTAGTGAACCAATATTTACTGGTGAGTTTTTTTTTTTAATTTTTTTTTTTACTTTAAAGATATCATTATTACACATATCACCATATATTAACATTTAAAAATAATATTTTTTTAAGTTTCTGGACTGAGAATGTGTTATTTTACAGGGGTATCGATCAAACTGTCTTCTTTGCACAGTCAATTATATAATCTAAGTAAAATTGTTGTCTCTCGTAATGATTTATTAGAAGTTGGAAAAGAGTCAAAGTTAGTTTCCCAAAGTGGTCAAAAGGACACACAACTGGCGGTTGAACCAAATGTTTCTAAAGAAACTGCCAACTTTGAACCCGTTGCACAACCAATTGAGCTCCCTAAAGTTACAGACAACCACATGCACAATAACAATACGGTCAATTTAGATTATTATGCAAGTCAAAGTCAACCACCACATATCGCTGCAACTGAACAAGTGGCAGAACCAGAACCCTTCAATTCAGAACATGATCTTTTTGGGGAGAAAACTGCAATGGAAATTGATCCAAAAAGCTTTCAAGATGCTGCTGATATTCCAGTTTCTGTTATGCCTACTGAATTTGAACCACCAACAAACGCTGATGTGGTCCCGAGTGATAATTTTGACATGTCAGCACCAATGATCGAGATCCATGTGGACACTTCTCTGCAAACTGTTTTGCAAACCGATGCTCCAGCTGTCAACTCAAATGAGAAAATAATGGATTTACAGTCTGGTGAAATGGATATAAATAGCTTTAAATCGCTTGAAAGTGACATAGCTTCGGAGACGAACATTGATGTTGCTCCTGTTAAAGAAGTATCAGAAGAGAAACACGAACAAGAAGTTGAATATAAGAAAAATGAAGAAGAGATTGCGAATGAGGATCCAACTTTAGCTTCAAATGTTGAGTCTAATGTTCAAAATTCGGTTTACAGTGGTATATTTGGTGAAGAATTTGGAACCGTTGCAGCATATGATACTGAAATCAATCCGGTTTTGGAAAATGTTCCTTTCGAGACCACTGAAACCAACATTGAAGATATTCCCGCCAATAACAGGACTGATGATGATGTAAGTAAAATTATTATTATTATTATTATTATTATTATTATTTTATTTTGAGAGTTAAAAGAATGATTAATTGAAAAATCTTAATTTTTGCATTTTTATGCAGGTGTATACTCATCCTGCAGTTGAAAATAACACAGGTTTGCTTTCTTACTAAATTGAATAAAAAATGCAACTATTTTGCGTTACCATTTTTTAGTGGTTGTTTGTCTGTTTGTTCAGATTTCTTGAATTTTGATGACATGGACGATGACGAGGCTGATGCTGGTGGTGATTATGCAACTGATGTAGAAGGCACACGAGTTATTGACAACAGTGGATGGTCTTCGCGTACAAAGTATGTATACGCGTTTACACGTGTTATTCATTTATTCTTATTTCCAAGTGTAACATGTTAATGAAGTTATCATTTTTACACATTTTTAACAATTTATATTTGTTAGGGCTGTTGCAAAATACCTCCAAATTATGTTTGATAAGGAAGAAGAGCGTGGAAGGAACACTACGCTCGCTGTGAACAATCTGCTGGTTGGCAAAACACGCAAGGAAGCTTCTAGAATGTTCTTTGAAACATTGGTATGCTAATGTTGTTATAATCTTAACTTTAAGTTACTAAAGTTTGATAATTATTAGTTACTTTAACAAAAGACATATGTATTCGCAGGTTCTGAAGACGAAAGATTACATTCATGTAGAGCAAGCAGAACCATTTGAAAACATAAATGTTTTTCCGCGATCAAAGCTCTTGAAATCAGACTTTTAGTTCTAATAAAAACAAATTAGGTGGTTGAAGCTGGATGATTGTTCTTACTTAGATGATTGTTGTTTGTTTGTCACGTAAATTAGTTATCTTGGTAGTTGTAAGTTTTAACCATGGAGTTTAATAGATTGTGTACAACTTGTAATGGTTGTTAGAACCCTATGGATTAATATTTATTTGTATATACGTATATATCTTTATTCGACATGCAAATTTATTAGTAGTATTATTGTACTATTGTGTGATTTACTTCTGTTTGCCATGTGTAATATATTTCATCTTATTTTAAGTTCATAATGGTCAATGGTCATTGCAGTAACAAGATTTTCATCTTTATGCTGTATGAAAAAGTTGACAATATATATTTTCCTTTTTGCAAAAAATATATATCTCAATTCTTAATTACGCTTTTCTTTACTCTAAAAAGTTGTTATCCGAATTTATAATCTAGTTCATAATTATGCTTTTTTTTTTTTATAATATATTTATTTTGTTTTTAATTTCTTTCTTACGTACTGATTAGTGTAAAGATTGTATCTCAAACATTATGATACCAGGACAAAGGAATACGACCAACGGCAGATGTAGATCAACATCTGCTTATTATTAAAGAATTAGATACGAATTTTTACAAAATTATTTAAATCGTCGACGACTTTGGCAATCGATGTCAAACTTTCTAGATCGTTTAGTTTATAACAATAGACTCCTATCAGAATAAATTCTTTGATTGGATATAATCAGTATATAAGGTTATGTGTAGTGGTTTTCTAGTTAAATTGACATCTAGATGTCACATAGGCAAAAACATTTAACTATTGACTCTTTCATTTAAGTGAAGTGATTTTAACTAAACATTAATTTTACATTGAATGTAAATGGTAAGATTGAAATTATTAAGAACTCCATTGAATGTAAATGGTAAGACTGAAATTATTAAGAACTCCATTGAATGTAAATTGTGTTTAATAACGTTTAAGGGTTTGGCTAAACCACGTGCGTTATCTGAAATACCTTTTATTAATTATTTTTTATATTTTTGATTTCATTTATATGCTCTTTTGTGTCATTTTATGTTTTCAAACCATAACTACCCAAACCTTTTTTTTTCAAACATGATAATAGAATTAAAAGATTAAGCTTCTAGTTGTCAGCTTCACCTAGTTTTACCGAATATACTCATAACAAACATCCATCTAAACCAATACACATGATGAATCATGAATGTGAATGAAGTTTAATGAATAAATATAGGATACAACTAAAGAGAATATAGTAATATAAGATTGTTTAGACTTGATCTCTGATTTCAAATAATCTTCAACTCCTATTAGGTTGATACTTGATATTATATAGTAGATGTAATAACTTTTCGTGTGTTTATACATATCAACTTGTAGATGCATTAGAAGTGAATATGAATATAATATATGAATGAATAACTATATGAACATAGCCGTCCATGATTCATTGTCTTGACTAATTAAGATGAACTAATTATATCTTTCCATGGACATTTATAAATTTATTAATACCACATGTGGTGTACGTAGAACACTAGTACAAAATTAGTTTTTTAGAGGGGTGAAATTAGTTTTTTAGAGGGGTTTGTACCCCTCCAAATGACATAGTTCCAAAAAATAACTCAATTTATTGTTATGGTGAAGAAATCCCCTCCAAATAATAACAAAACCCCTCAAAATAACATTACTATATTTTTATATATGATTTTTTGGAGGTGTTGAAAACCCCTCCAAATAATGGGTCAAGAATTATTTTTTAGAGGGTAAACCGATCTAAATATATTTAAAAATATCCTGCAATTTGATTTCTGGTCATGTCAAAAGCCTAAAAATACACAAAAAATACCCAGATTGTATTCAACAAATCTATCAAGATTCCATTCAAAAGATAGAACAATATCCCATTCAAAATATATAACATCCCAGTTATATTATATCCAAAATATCCATCAATATTCAACTAAGTTATATAAAACTCTAAACTTTCTAGTGACAAGGCTTCAAATACTTTTCAACACATTAGCAACTCTAAATCTCTCTCTTTTAGCCATTTATACAATAACCTGTTTAACAAACATAACAACACATTACTAATCAACAAATACACATCCGTGCAAGAGATTAGAACAATATATGGATTATTATACAAGTTGTTGTTATAAGACACAATATATATAAAAATTGTTGGTTTGGTTTGCATTGTTTAAACAATTTTTTGTTATCAACATTTACGGTTGATACCTAATCTTCAAATAATCCCAACAAATACCAAGCCATCTCCATTTATTGTTGAGCAAATCTACGAAAGACGTCCATAAATTATGGTGCTTAAAAATACAGTAAATCTTTATGTTTCTCAGAGCATTCACATCACGTTCTCTATCTATATCTTTATAATTCATTAAAAATTATTATTTTTTCTCTCTCCTATTCATTTAAATAATATTTTTTATACCTTTATCACTACCTTTTCTCTCTCCAATTCAATTAAATAATATTTTTTATATCTTTATCATTACATTTCTCACTCCAATTCAATTAAATAATACTTTTTATACATTTGTCACTACTTGTTCTCTCTCCTATTCAATTAAATGAACAGTGTTTTTCTCTATATTTAATAATTCTTCAAATTTTTTATCTCTCTTCCACTCACAAGCACTCTTAACCAACTAAAAATTTATAAAGATTACACTCACATATATTTTAAAGAATGAGATGTGAATCCTCACATAACCTGAATGAGATTAGAAAATACTAAAAGTTAAACCACTTGACAAAAAACGTAAAGAAACGAACACCACACATATTCCCAAAAAACGACGCCTAAGGCCCCTACATTAAACCGCAACAAAGATCGCTAGAGACATATAAATACATAAAGTAAAGTAAGGAAGAACAACATCCCCAATGGAGTCGACAGTCGGAAGAAGCTTCAAACTTCCGAATTTCACTTGTAAAATGGCACCAATGGAGTCGACTATCGGACGATGGCACTAAGATGACGTTGATTTTTCTTAGATGAACGACATTGGAGACGAAGCTAAGATGGCGTCGGTGGCGTGAGATGATAGAAAGTGGATACAGACGGACTAAGGAGACGATCGACTAGGGTTTAACCCTAACTATTTGGATCGGTTATTAGAAGATACGGTGTCGATCCGTGAAGGAACCGGGAGGGGTCAGCCCCGATCGGAAACACCCCCCCCCCACCGAAAAGTTGGAAAGTTTTTTTTTAACTGTTGGGGTTACCGTTGGAACCAAAAAAAAAAAAAAAAATTTTTTTTCAAACTTTATATAAACCAACCTTTTCCCTTAATTTTTCACACCATTTCTTTAAATTCTCTCTACAATTCTCTACTATATTCTTAATTTTTTCACCAAATACACTTTGAGAAATGGAGCCGTTTAGCCAATACGATTCGTCCAGTTCCGAAGATGAGGAGGATGAACTTATGGGGCGAAATTACGAGTATTTAACTTACGCTGTATCCTTGAGTTTACAAGTGAATTCCAAATCGACGGGGTCCTCTTCAAGAAGGTTAGTAAACTCACATAAAAAGTACCAATTTTTTGTTTTTATATTCATCTATATTTATATTTGTATTTTTTTAAAGATATATACGTCGTGACTATCGTGAAGAATCACCCAAACGTCTGTTTGACCAATATTTTGATGATTTAAACGCAACATACACCCCGAAAATGTTTTCAAGGAGATTCCGTATGCCAAAAGAATTATTTTTGAAAATCTTTGGAGACATAGAATTGAACTACGAATGGTTTCAAACAAAATATGATGCAAGAGGTCATCAAAGTTTTACGGCACTTCAAAAGTGCACGTCT
>WOUH02000007.1:3768683-3778752 GCA_009936405.2 Stevia rebaudiana
TGAGTTCGATATGGTGGATATCGAACCACCCAGATACCAAAATCTTTCAAAATTCCACCTAGAACCCATTTTACTTTCACAATTTACACCATTTCATCAAAAAATTCAAACTTATTAGATCTTTGGACATTTGTTAAGTAAGATATTCACTAGATTAGATATTAGTCTCCTTCAGTTAGAAACTAGAGCATTATGTGTTCTGTTTTTTCAACTCACACAGTTCTTTTCACTCTAATGAACCAAAAACATAATATCTTGAATTTTGACATACATTTTTAAAATGGTTCAAAATTTCAGTTGTAAATCCATCATTTTTTTATTCCCCTTACTTTTACACTACAAAATAATTTAAGTGATTCGAGATTCCAAACAATTGCTTCAAACGTCAAACCTCTGAAGGTTATGTAAAGACCATGAAGAATAAAGTATCAAATTGAAAAATATCAAGAAATCAAACAAAATTTGCACCTTCAGATCTACAATTGAGCATTTTTCTCTATGTTTTCATGGTCGCCGTCACAGCGTCTCCTCCGCGGCTCCGCCGTCTCTGCCACCTACCAGCACCGCCTAAATCAACCCACCTTGACGGATTATATACTTCCATGAAATATTATCTTGCAAAAGTGTGTTTTAGGTTTATAGAAAAATTTAAAATTGGGGGTGTGGATGAAAATTAGGGTTTGTTCTCTTCACGGTTTGTTCCTCGTGATATGAATTCGAGATCTAAAATTGGGAGAACGAAGAGGAAAGAAAGAGAAGGTGGAAACTGGGGATGTTTGGTTCAGGTTTTAAAAGAGATTTGAATTGGAATTAAACTGGAAAAGGAAAGGAATATTTTCAAAATTCAATGGTGTTTGGTCAGTAAACTAATAAAATGGAATTCGAATCTTTTCGATTAAAAAGACAAATTACGGGGGGAAATGAACACGCATGACGCTTGTGTTTACTTTTTTTTAATCATTCACCTGTGGTTACGTTAAACTTAACTAAGAGTTTGTTTGGTATGATGTAATGGAATGCACAAGAGAATGAAATTGACAGGGTAATGAAATGGACGAGAGAATGAAATGTATTATTACCATTCCGTTATCATTTTTGGTTATAGTATGGGAATGGAATAAATCATTACATCGTGTTGTTTGGTAAGCGGTAAAAGAAGAACGAATGGAATACAATAAATTTAAAATGACAAAAAATACCCTTACATCAAAATAATTAGTTGATGTATATTTGATCGTAATTTATTCCTTGATATGAAATCATCGACTGATTTGAGATGGGTGATGAGGGCAAAATCGTGAAAAAAATTTGGAAGATACGGAGAGTGAGAATGGAATGAAAAAAAAATATAGGTGGTCGATGGAATAGATGTACCTGTGTTTAGATGGAAAGGATTTCCAATTTGAATGGATGATTTCATCCCATCTTACCAACCAAACAACCCAATTTTCATTCCATCATATTTATCCATTCCATTTCAAGTATTATTCCTTTGTAACAAACACTGCCTAAATGTTTTTTTTTACATTATAAAGAAGATGAGCTCAAAGTGATTATGAATGAAGAGATATAGATAAACTGATATATTCATCAAATATATACAAATTTGTTCATTATAGTAAATATGATAGAGTTAAATATAATGATAAAATTATAAAAAGTTACTAAGAAGTTAAATATGAGATACAAATGTAATGATAAATATATAAAAATTATTATTATTTAATTGAATAAAAATAAATAAAAGATATTAATTTTTTGTGAATTGTACAGATATATATTGAGAACCAAATGTGAATACTCTTAAATAAAGTATTCACATTTGGTTATCTAAAAATTATGTGAGTGAGTCGTTTGTATATTATATAGGATGGTTGAAAATGGTTATGAGTAAACGTATACAGAAAAAATGATTGATTCTCTATGTATATAAAATACTGTAATAATTTTTTAATTTGAATCAAAGGGATAAAAGGTAGTGATGTTAAAAAATGTATTATTTAGTTTTATAAAATAGTGATTATGAGTGAATGAGAATGAAAAAATAATGATAAAGATAGGGCGAGATTATACTAAGAAGTTGTGAGAAAGGTATCAAACGGACCCGATTGAGCTCATTATAATGGCGTCGGAAAAGTCTCGTAGAACCCTTTCTCGCAAAAAAAAAAAACCTAAGCCCCCTGCCCCACAAAAAAAACTAAACCCCCAGCCACCCTCAAAAGTCGAGAACCATCACTTCCACCCTCAAAAAACCTAATCCACACCCGACCCCCAAAACGGCAAAACCCTAAGCCTCCCACCACCCCAAAAACCGAACCACCTCACCCTTAAAAAACCTAACCAACCCACCATCCCACCTCCTAAAAACCTAAACCCATACCCTCACCAAAAAGAAAAACCTAAACCTAAAAACTAAACTCTAAAAGCTATACAATAAAAACTAAACCCTAAAAGCTAACATGAAATGGTTCGGCGAGACGGTTATAACACCAATGAAATGAGTTCAATCGCAGTTTATTTGAGTCAGTTATTAGAATATTAAAATCTTTCCCTATCCTTTCTACAATAAGGATCATTGTTATTTGATTCTAACCCGATAAAAGTGTTAAAAATATTATTTAATTAAATATTATAGAGAAAAGTTAGTGAATTATATTTAATTATAAAAAATTAAAAGTTAAGGATTTTTATTTAAGGGAAAATGTCATATAAATGTAACCAACTTTCAATTTTGTTTCAATTAAGTCACTCATATATTTTTTTTGTTACAATTTGGTCACTCATACTTTTTTTTGTTCCAATTAGGTCACTATACTTAAAGGAGGTGTTCTAATCTTATACCTTTTACCTACAAATTTTTTGGTTTATTTGATTTTTTATTTGTATAATTAACCACCATAATTTTCTAAAAAAGTAAAAAAAAAAGTAAATTTAAAATCACATAATAACCTAATGTTGTAGGTAAAATGTATAGGATTGGAACACTTATTAAAAGTTAAGTGACCTAATTGGAACAAAAAAAAAAGTCTGAGTGACCTAATTGGAACAAAAAAAAAGGATGAGTCACTTAATTGTAACAAATTTAAAAGTTAATTATATTTGTATAAAGTTACCCCTTTATTTAATTATAAGTTAGTGATCATAATAAAGCGATGTAAGAGACACGCTCGCCCCGTTTAACATAAAACCACAAATCGTGGGAGCTCTACTTAAGTTGATGTATTAGCGACAAACAATCCTGGATCATATATACTTTGATAATTAAAACACTCGCCTCAAAATTTTTATAACATGTAACATGATCTTTTGTAACGTGTTTTAACCGAAGTGTTGTTGTTTATTTGCTTCTCATTTGGCTTTACATTAAATTTCAAAAACCTTATCTTATTTTATTAATAAAATCAACCGAGAATGTGTATTCTGAACAAGTTGAGTAGTTACGTTTTGCTTTGTAAATTGTCACTATATATAAAACATGTGCTTGTTGAACTTTAACAAGTTTAAACATAGAGGATCAATTTTGCAATAAGTAAAAAGATAAAGGGTATTGCTGTGAAGCTATATAAACCTTAAAACCATTATCCTCTTAGAAAGATAAACCCCGTATGGATTCAGAGCCAGAGGAAACCCCCTTCTTCCACCCTGCAAATTCCTCAATTTGATTGTTATTCTTCATCAATTTCACCTGTTTCAACAAGTTTATAATCCAGAGTTACAAACTGATGCTTGTTAATGGAGTCAGCAGCAAGCAAATTGCTTTCATCTTCATTGTCGTTGCCACCAAGAACTCAACTAAAGCAATCTCCTCATCCTCCTTCAGGTGAAGTTTTTCTGTTCTTCAAGCATGATTTTCTTGATAATGGTGTGTTTTGTGTTTGAAATTATGTATTACAAGTAATTGAGTGGTTTTGTAATTTGTTAAATTTGGATTATTGATTGTGTGTTGTACTAGCAATGATGAAGTGTGTGTATAAGTTTTTATGCCCACCAAGTGTTTGATGTTTTGCCTGTTCGAATTTCGAAATTTCTGTTACTTTCATTTACATATTTGTTACCCACAGTGGTTTCTTTAACCTTTTTAGTATGAAATGGTTGCATTTTGAGTGATTTTGGTTGTATATCAGATGGAATTATGGTGATGATTCTAACACACAGTTTCAGTTCAGTAATTTACAATCCACTTTACTATCTTAAAAAAAACATAGAATTTATTTACCATTTTTGGACATGAGTTTGATGCTTATAGAAGTGATGTAATTGATTGTTTGTTAACTAGTTTTTTGTTTGTATATGCTCCTCATTTGAAGGTCCCAAAAATGGTCAGACACTAAGAATCATTTCTTATTTCTAAAACAAAATACCTGTGAAAATAAGGTTGAGGTGAATTTTTTTTCATATTATTTTGAAAATATGCTTGTTTTTAACTCATATAAAAGTTATAATTTACTGATTACAACACTCAGTTGCAGCTTTAAAGTTATATGAACCCGCAACTCCTGCACATTCTTCCATGCTTGCAACTTCTTTAGCTCCACATTTCCCGACTTCTGTGCTAATTCAAGAACAACGTCCCGAAAGCAAACCGTTATTGCAAACAATAAAAGATGACAAAACATCTCAGGTGAGACTTTAATGTCATATATTAATTACTTTTAATCATTGTCTATTGTTTTCTTTTTTACTTTAACTAATTTTTAATATATTATTATTGTTCATAGGCAATAACAGATAGCAGGCAGTTAGGAGTATATGAAACGGATGCTATAAGTTCTGATGAATGCCTTAAAGAATTTCATTCCAAATTGCTACAATGGCCTGGTTTATGGTATTTGTAAGACTAATTAAAACAATTTTATCGTTTGTTTCATGTATCAACCATAACCATTTAGTATTAAATGGGTTGGATCGAGTTATGTTTAATCCTCAAAAGGTCAAACGGGAAATAATTAGTTAAAAGAAACAGGTAAATCGGTCGAAGTTATTAAAATAACATTGCTTTGTAATTAAATTAGAAACATTAATTACAAAAGTATTTGATCCAACACGTCCATTTTGCCACCTATAATCATAATCTATCAATCTTTATAGTAATTACATAGATGGTCCCTATGGTTTGGGTAAAGTAACATGTTTGTCTGCGCTTTCAATTTTGTAACGGGTTTGGATATCAAAACTAACTTGTGTCAACTTTTCCGTTAAACTAAGGTGAAGTGACCAAAACATCCTTTGAGTTTTCAAATGGTCAAAGTCACAAGGCGAAAAGTAAAAGGGTATATTGGTCATTTCACCCTAACTTAATGGAAGTTAGCCATAATACTCAAACTCGTTATAAAATTGAAAACACGAACCCAAAACTTGTTACTTTTAAACTTTGGTACCCAAACCTGTTACTTTGTGCAAACCGCAAACCACAAGTACCATATGTGCAATTAACTTTAATATTTAAATAAAAACTTTTTTAAAACATGTAGATGGCTATTTATTGCTTTTCATAGGTTACCTTCATCAGAGACAAGAGAAAGCCCACTTTCGTCTTCAATTATGCGATCTGCTTCAAATGGGACAACAAAAAATATAAATATTGAAATGGAAAAAGCAATCGCCCTTGCAAAACAAGCTTTATCAGCTTCAAAAGAAGCAGCTTCATTAGTGGATAATGTTGAAACAATTAAGGTTGACTTTGATAACCCCACTTCAAGGTTTGTCTTTTGACTTTTTTCTTCTATATGAATTATATTATCTAAGAAAAAGACTTATTTTTAAAAGAATGTATGGTGATTTCAGCTTAGGATCTACAACTTCAACTGAACTACAAACCAAAAAAGTCAAATTCGTAAAGTCAACACGTCTCCTCGAAAGGCAATCCAAGAGAAGAAAAGGGTCAAAGTCAAACGTCATTGTTCGTGAGAGTACATCTTCAACAAAAACAGAATTACCAGAGAAAAAAACATCATATAAAGATTCTAATTTACACGATCCTCTTAGAATGTTTTTAGCGCGTCCTGTAACAAGAGAACTTTTGAATTCAAAAGAAGAACTTGAACTCATTGCTCATATAAAGGTATGTTGGTCAACTATACCCCCTACTCTAAATTTGTTGACTTTATTTAATTACAAACACAATAAACCATTTTTTTTAAAAATTATTTTCCAGTGTGGGATGATATTAGAAGAAGTGAGGTGTCGGTTTCGTGATCAATTTGCTCGTGAACCGACATTAGTCGAATGGGCGGAAGCTGCTAATCTAAGTTGTCAAGATTTGAAAAGTCAACTTCACCTTGGTAATAGTAGCAGAGAGAAAATAATATGTGCCAATTTGCGTATGGTTGTTTATATAGCAAAACAATATAGGGGACGCGGTCTTGACCTTCAGGACCTATTACAGGTAAACTTAAATTTTTTTTTTTCTTTTTTCAAACTAATTGCAGGATTTTCTCTGTGGTTTGCAGAAAGTAACATGTATGAGTACTTAATGTTTAAAATAACAGGTTTGGGTTTTATGCTTTTGTTTTTGTAACGATTCTGGGTATTAAGACTAACTTTTGTTAACTTTTCCATTCAACTACAGTGAAATGACCAAAATACCCTTTTACTTTTTGAATAGTCAAAGACTCAAAGTCAAAGGGTTAAAAAAAGAGTATTTTGGTCATTTCACCGTAGTTTAACGAAAATGTTCACAAAGTTGGCCTTAACACCCAAACTCGTTACAAAACTGAAAACATAAAACGCAACACATGTTACTTTAAATTGTTTATACCCAAACCTGTTATTTTCTGCAAACCACATGGACCATCTGTGTAATTAACTCTTATTATTTAAGTTTATGTGATTAGTGTCTCAATGTTCATTCTTTGACTAGTCAACTAAAATATTCACAGGAGGGTAGTATGGGCCTAATGCGAAGTGTACAAAAATTCAAACCTCAAGCTGGTTGTCGATTTGCTACTTACGCGTATTGGTGGATACGACAGTCAATTAGACGCGCTATATTTCAAAATTCCAAACTTATCCGTTTACCAGTATGCACTTCTTTTTACTATATCATTCTTCATTTCATGCTAAAAAAGTGTTTAATTATTTTTTTGTTATTTTAAAATATAGGAGGGTGTATATAGTATGATGTACAAGGTTAGTGAAGCAAAGAGAGTAATTATACGCGGTGGAAATCACGAACCGACACAAAAACAAATTGCAGATCAAGCTGGAATGACAGTTGAGAAATTGCAAAAATTGCGGTCGATACAAAAAATAACACTTTCTTTGCAAAAACCCATTTGGGCCAATGATAGTACTACATATGAGGTAATTATTTAACAAAATTTTAATTTTAGTGTTGTGTTAGTTTAGCTTTTGAAATTTTTAATAGTGTAATTTACCTTTAAACTCAATTACTCATATTAAGTTGTATAATTGTTAAGTATGCATAAATATCAATGAACTTATATAGAATGGATTATAATAAAATTCTATTTTATAAGTTTCCATTAAATGGATTAATATAAATTAAATTCTTTATTCTCTTTTCCATCATTAAAAAAAGACAACACGTAATATACTAATATTATAAATGTATTATGACATCAAGGATTTAAATTTTTTTTTTTCAATATAAATTAAAGTTATCTTAACAGTACTATACTATTCATTTTAGCTTCCCCACATTACAAATAAAAACTTTTAATAAGTAAAATACTAAAAATAAAATTTAACCGGAAAAACAAAAAAAAATGTTTTGACCCGTTACCAAACCCGCCCGTTTTGACACGTCTGCACGAGAAAAGAGTTATAACGAGTTGGTGAAACACTGAAATTATGTTACCGGCCACGTGCCAGCAAATAACTGTAGTTTTATTTTTATCTTTTAATATAAAAATTTTAAATTGTTAAAGATTTACAATTTTTTTTATAAACAGGAAATAACTCCTGATACAACAATGGATAGCCCAGATGATTGTGCATCAAAACAACTAATGAGAAACCATATCAACAATCTTCTTGGTGTTCTTAATCAAAAAGAAAGAAAAGTAATTAGATTAAGATACGGAATCGGATGTGAGGTTAGAAAATCATTAGCTGATATTGGAATCATGATGGGAGTATCTAAAGAACGAATCAGACAAGTTGAAAGTCGCGCGTTGTTTAAACTGAAACAATATTCTGAAAGTCAAGGACTTGATGCATATAAAGATTTGCTTATTTGATCTTTTGTAATACATATAGTTGAACAATATATGTTTTTGATCTGGTAAAAGAGGAATATGATGTTTTTTTTGGGTCCAAAGTTAGACAAATCTGAGTGCAATGTACAATTGTACAAGTCTTCATGCTTAGGGTACAATAGTTGTCAAAGTGCACTAGAGAATGGACTTTTTTGAACGTAAATTGCCGAACTTTTCGTTCTTTTATGCAAGGAAAAGTTGGTTTTGGTTGAATGAGACAATTCCTCTTGATGATGAACATAATGTTTGATTAGTATGATGTTTTGTATATTTTACAATCTTTGATTTTTAATTCCTTACGGATTTATGAATTATTCATTTGTTAAATATGGTATTCAATAGGTTTGTTGGTTTTGGTTCACTTTCAGAATTTAAGTTTATTTTATTATTATTTTTATTCATTCTATATTTGTATAGTTTTTTTTTTTTGGGGTAAAAAAGAGGTGATTATCTAGAAATTTCAATAGTTCCATCTTTTTGGCATGTTGAATGTTTTGGTTTCATTTTCACGATTCCGAATGTTTTATTATAATCTTCGGTTTTTAGTAAAATCTTGGTACTTATTTTTGGTAACACAAGATGCTCCAAGTGCTAAGGTATCTTGGGTTATTTGGTGAAGATTTAGGGTAGTTAGTATCTGGTCAGTGATCACAGTGGTAGGTAAGTTTGACAGAAACATGTTACAAAAAATGTGTGGCAGGGCAAATGTGAACCCCACAGCCACCCGGTGTTATCGTCTTATCGATAGGGAGGTATGCACTCCAAAAGGGGCTGTTGACTCCCATGCCCTGAGCTAGGGATGAGATCGGTGTCATACCGATACCGAAATTTGAGAAAAATGGAAACTGGTACTGCAGGGGTACTCATTACTATATTATCATATCAAGATGGTATTGGGTATCGTACCGATGCCAACATTTTAAAGAGGTGGTACTGATACTGGTACCGAATCTATTGGTACGATACCCAGTTTAGTACCGGTACTCTCCTGAGCCTTGGGGTGGACCTTCCCTGGGTCAGCTAACGGTAGTATCGTTTATGATAATGTTAATGGTATTATAGTTTCATAATTATGAATGTATTTAATATAATTTCTAGACGTTTTGGGTATATTTAGGTAAAACAAAGAAAAAAACAACAAAGCAGTAGAACAATGGTAAAGTATCAAAACCGGTTACCGCACCGAACCAACTATTTTGATACAGTATTTAGCCTATGTTGAGCAATATTTGGTTTTGGAATTTTTAGTACCCGTACGGTACCAAACTCATTCCTAGTTCATTTCTTATGTCTTTTTAAACACTCTGAATCTTTATATAAGCTAATTCCATGTTACAAGTACGACCCGAGCCCACCACCAAAATGATGTTACAATTGTACGACCCGAGCCCACCACCAAAATGAATCGGTTGAAAATCCACGGGTATCCCTCACGTGAAACTATGAAGAAATTCATCAATAAACGAATACATGAAAATGTGAAAGAACGGAGACGAAATGACAAACGAGAAACAAGCTTACGGATAAAATCAACATAAGTGTGACAAGAATTTCATATGTTATACTCTAATATAAACAAGTCAAATCAGTATTGTGTCAACCATTTATAATTAAGGAATTAAATCTAGCAAATATAAGGATGGCATCAAACACAGTGGCGAACCCAGAAAAATTTTTCCTGTGGGTCGAAATTTTCTTAAGGTCGTTTGGGTATTATTATATAGTAATTTTTTTCAATTTTTGATCGGGTCGGTTAGGTCGAATCGGGTCGGATCAAGATAAAGAAAGAGAATAAAACTAAATTGTGGGTTTGTTTAGCGTATTAAAACGAAGAATGGACTTAAGTTTAA
>WOUH02000007.1:3788654-3799922 GCA_009936405.2 Stevia rebaudiana
TTAGATAGTTAAAACAGACATTTTAGATTTTTCTTATGCAATTATGGATTATTATTTTTCCTTTAGTACATTTTTAATTAATGCTATTTAATTACTTATGCAACTTTAATAAATGTCATGTGCTTTGAATGCTTTTGAATGTCATTTCTCGTGCATCCCGATGATTCCGCCATCGGTCGGGGTGTTACAAACAGAGAGAGGGGGTCTCCAACCCTCTTTTCCGGCCACACCTCCGGTAAAGAATTAATGTTTATATTATTTGAAAGGGAAGAGCACAATGGGGAGCGGGAAGGTGATGAAGCGGGACAATCGGAGCGTGGGAGATAGGTTGTGGGTGTTTTGATTTGGGGAAAACCAGACTAAGAAGGGTGTTAGGTGTTAATAACTTTAAATTTGCATAAAGATAGTCCCTTTAATTAAAAGAAAACCCAAAATACCCTCATGTGGACTACCTTAATAGAAAAATCTAACGGTGTCATTGAAAAGTTAGTTTTTTTACACAGAAAGGATGATTTTAGACAGTTTTTTAAGGCAAAATACAACCACTGAAAATTACTACAAATGTAAAGGATAAAAAGTGTAATTTACTCTTTTTATTTCATATATAACAGCTTATATATTTTATTTACATCGTTTTGAGAACATTTATTATAATTCACTTTCAACAAAAAAAAAGTTTTGAAGACATTTATTATAATTATTTTAAATAAAAGTTATGGGCTTAAATGTGAGATTAATGGATAAAATGACAAAATAGTATTTATGTGCTTAACAATTTTAGTCTACCCTTGATAGAAAATCATTTCTAACGTTTCAAGTCTTAACAATTTGTGTAACGTTTCAATTCCTAATAATTTTCATTTATAACTTTTAAAGTTTTATCCATTTTCTGCTAAGGTTTTGATGACGAAAATGTTTCAAGTCCCCGTTTTCATCTCTAACTGACATAAGGTATCATTTTTACTTCCTGTTTTCCGGCTATCGCCATTGTGCAAACTAAATTAAAATTTTAACAAAATATTAAACCCGACAGAAGCTACCGGAAAAGGAAGCAAGAGAAAGGTTCATTGGGTAACCATAAAATGAGGGGAACTAAGGAACACTTGTGGACCGTTAATCTTTATTAAAAAAAAAAATCCAGTAAAAAAAAATAATTCAGTACAAAAAAAAATCTAGTACTAAAAAATTTCCAGTACAAAAAAAAAAAAATCAGTAAAAAACAATTAACGATCCAAAGGTGTTACTCAGTTCTCTCGTTCTCAAATCAACAGTCACGTCGTGTGTTAAAATTCAAATGAAAGAAAAAAGATCCATACCAATTTTATTGTTTCAATACTAAATTACGTTGTTTGATTGATTCATGTTATACCGTCGAAATTATACCGGGCTTCAAATAAATCAATCGCAATTTTCTTTTCTGTGTAGTTTGGTACATGTAATATATATATGCACAATCAACCCAAACTGTTTCGTAGTACTTAGTATTCATTTTTTTTGGGGGAATGTGCACATAAAAACCCGTCTATGAATCAGAATAAGTTTATAACCCAAACCGAACGTTTTAAAACCCATCTAACATTACAACGAGCAAGGCATGATAAAACAAAAAAAGTACTCAAAAGAATTTTTATTATATTTAATTATTAACACTTAAATTTGAACTTCAACCTTTTTCGAAATGCCAATCATTATTCGGAAAGGGTGAGTTATGTCTAGATACATAAAGTCCCTCTTCTCTTATTAACCAGTAACAATGTTGCATACCAGATATAAATTTGTAATGATAACATAAATCTTGAATATGACTATCATACAAATTCAACGTTATATTTCTTGATTGCCAATTGAACTCACCTACGTAAACAAGACTAGTAGGTCGACAAATGATAAAATAAAAATCACAAGTATCCCCAGAAGAAAGGTCAGCATGTTTGTCGACATTTTCGCCATGTGCGTAAAGTTTTACGATATCGGGGACGTCACTAGTCACGAACATATGCCATGGGGTCGTTAAAATGCAGTTTTCTGAAGAAGTAGTTGTCGAACCATACGAAATGGTTGGAGTGAAAAGAACAAGAAAGCCGAAGACAAAGATGCTAGTCATCGTAAAGTATTAGGATCATAACAACTCACACTCTCCATTTATAAGCTCTTGAAATATAAAAGCTAAAGTCATAAGTAGCATTTAATAAAATCTATGCGAAATGACAAATATAATAACTAAAATCTTATGTAACATTTAGTACGTCCCTTGATATTAATTTCTTTTTTGAACGGTAGAATATCTCAGGTGTTAACCCACTATGTTTGTAGCTATGTTGAAGGCCGACTCATCGACCACCGTGAGAACTTACCCCTTGATGGGTGGAATAGGATGAAATCCCTTAACACTCGTCCCCTGTTGGATTCAAACCTGGGATTAAAGCCTTGATTCGGCACTTTACCCAGATGTCCTTTAAACCGGCCGGGCCGGGAATCGAGCTTGCGTCTCGTCTCCACCGAAGAGGGCATGTCTCATACCGCTGAACCGAATTCTCAGGACCTGATTTCAAATTAAAAATGTGATACCAGTTTGCTATAAGCTCATTGATGGTTGGAGTAATATTCTTTATGTCATTCTAAATTAGATGTTATTTAATTATAATATATATATTTTAACGGCAAATGTTACTGTATTAAGTCATAATTATTTTAAATTGAGTTGATACTTTCAACAATTGTTCATCCTATTTGGTAATTACGTGCACGAATGTTAGGAATATTGATCGTTGGGTAAATCTTTATTTTTTATTTATGTATAAGGGGATATAATACATTATACAAAATATATTATAAAAATACGTGTTAGACGAAATATTATATATATATATTTATTTATATATTATTATATGACCCTCATTATTATTTATATATTATTAATGATCAATTACCTAAATACTTCTATCAAATAGTTAATTGTATGATGTACACAATTGTCATTATAAACTGAGCTTAAAGCATCTAATAGAAACTACTGAAACTCATAACATCACAATCACCATTCACGATTCTCTCCTAGAACCATAACTCGTGATTTGCCTCTCAATCATTCCATCAAAATCATACAACTTAAACGGGAACCTATCAGATTCATCAGATCAGGAACATGTCTACAATCAACACTTCATTATCTGGGCCGACATGTATCATTTGATTCATCTATTTCATTATTTTTATCATGTCATATAATATTAATATGAGGAATCTATCAACAATGTGTACAATACATGTAACAAAAAAGTAAAAACCGTGAATGAAGAGAGGGGATGGTGTTCACATGCGGCTCTGCCTCACACATAATGCTCGCAGCAGCGACGAGTGGTGCACGCCTCATAGGCCAACGCCCAACCACTAATCCTAATTTTTTCCTCATATATCTAAAACGTTTTCTTATTTGAATAACACAAATTGTAATCTAGTAATTCATATTATGAGTTTATGGCACATTGAAAAATTGGTCAAACTATAATAGGATTATTCATTCAAGTTGTATAAGAATTCACGGGTGATGATATGAACGACGAAGCTAGTAATTATATATGTAAGTAGGGAAGGTTCATTGTGAAACGTCAAAAACATGAAAAGGTGTTTTTCAAAAACGAATTTTTTTATAAGAGACGTCACACAATTACAGTATATGCAAAAACTTAAAAAAAAATTATGTAAAAAAGAGTTTTTTCGCATATAATTAAAAACGAGTTTTTTATGTGTTTTTCGTACGTGAAACACATGGTTCATGGGTTCCTCATTTTAAAAGGTTCCCGATGGACCTTCCTCTAAATTAGCTAGCACTTACATATAATAACTGAATGTAAGTTTAAATCATATATTTATGTGCTGCATTATAACACTACTTTAATTAAAAGAAAACAAACTTTAAATTAATAAAAATAAAGACAAGGTTACTCGCTGGCCACACGAATCACTTGCTTACCAACATTCTTACCGGAAAATAATCCAACAAAAGCAACCGGACCACTTTCAAGACCATCATTCATGTTTTCAATATAGACAATCTTCCCCTGCTTGTAAAAACCCGTTACATCTTCCAAAAACCGCGGGTACAATTCGAAGAAATCGCTTTGAAGAAAACCCCTAATTGTTATACGCTTATATATAACACCAAACATGTTTTTAAAACTTTGTACATCGGTTCTATTGTTCTGAGAAACCATCCCGCAAACCGCTACGCGACCATGGACCCTCATGTTTCCAAGTGCTGCATCAAGCATTGATCCACCAACGTTATCAAAATATATATCAATTCCTTTAGGAAAATACCTGTTATAGTGAAATATTTGTTAACAACAAATAATGTGTATCGAACATTATAATAAATAGAACGTATAATAATACAAAATCTGGAAACTTTACTACTACTCCCAACTTTATATCATTTACCAGTTATATCATTCACGCCCCGTTTGCGGTGCGAGCATATAATTTATATATGCGTGGACCCTCGATGGGCAAAAGTAAAATTGCACTAGCTTTAATGTTATTTTACTTATTTTTATGAAAATAACGTTAAAAGTGTTAGGTTGACAGTTAATCAGGCATCATGAGCCGGGGTCTCTTTCGGAGCAGCCTCTCAATTCTTACGGGTTAGTGGTAAGGCTTGTCTTCATCTTACCCTCCTCAGACCCTACCTTTAGGTGGGATATACTGAGTACGATGATGATGATGAGTCTCCCGCCAATATAACCTTACACCGTAAACATTTTGCTGACGTGACATAATGTAACATCAGCAAATTCTTGTCATGTTATCATTCCCTGTAAGAACTTCTTGTGATGTCAGCATGCCACATCAGAAATTATTGCCATGTCAACATGTCACGTCAGCAAAATGTTAATATGTCAAGAATTTTTGATGTGGCATGCTGACATCACAAGAATTTTTGACGTGGCATGCTGACTGTTGGGTTGAGCTAACACTGACATCACAAGAAGTTCTTACATGGAATGATAACATGGCAAGAAATTGTTGACGTCAGCAAAATGCTAACGGTGTCAGGTTCTGTTATCACTAGTAAAATGAAAGTTTTAGTAGTGATAAAAATTTTCTGATTTGGAATTGTTACAAGCCAATAGGTTAAATATGTCATTATTAAAATTTAATCTGCCAAAAAAATTAATATACTTGTTACCGAATCTATTCACCTGGCCAAGGCTGCTTCAAGGTCTAATTCTTCTTTGTAGTTAAATGCTTCATCAAATCCAAGCTTATTTTTTAAAAGTTCTACCTAATTAAGCACCGTAATTAATATTTATCTTTAAAAAAACACAAGTTTATTAATTATAAATTATAATACTTACTTTGTGGCTTGTGCTAGCACTTCCAACTACATAGCATCCATGTAATTTAGCAAGTTGACCAACAAGTTGACCAACTGCTCCAGAGGCTGCAGATACATAAACATATTCTCCTTTTTTAGGAGCACAAATCTCATAAAAACCAACATAAGCCGTAAATCCTGGCATACCTGCGATTAAAATGTTGCGTATCAACACATCGCGTTTTTTATTTTTCTTAAAACGACAAACACACACATCCAATCATATTCCTAATTTTACACTCCAACCTGCCTCCAACAGGATTTGAATCCTTCACATTCGAAAAGCGAATGCACGTACACGCATCACATAGGCGTCACATTCGTTATTAAAAGATAGTAAAAATATTATATATAGATAACATTTTAGTTTGCCAACATATAAAAACTAAAATAAAAGAAAATTTCATTATCTCACTTTAAATTTGTTTAATCCAATGTCTAATTTGTTCAAACACTAACATTTTTTTTAATCTAATGTCTAATTTGAAATTTGAAATAATAATTAGCACACACCAAGCAGACCAACATGGTAAGAAAGAGGGATAACATCATCTTGTTGAATTTTCCTCAATTGACCAGTTTCAAGGATTAAACTGTATTCTTCCCAATTCGTAATCCCTGCAACAAACTCCCCGATTTTAAAATTGGGATCATCAGAATCCACCACTTTTGACACCCCAAATCCCTCTATTACCTACATCAACCAATTCAATTCATGTATGAACAAAATCAATCACATTTGAAACAATTGAAAGTCGAAAATCGGAAGAAGATCGTTACAGATTTTGGGGAAAATGGAGGGATATAAGAGGCATGAAGATCCTGCATACGACCTCGCATGTACGGATCACATGATAAGTATAAGTTCTTCACTAAAACACCATTCGATCCTTTTGGAGCTTCCAATTTTATACGATTTCCATGCTTTACTTCCATGTCTGATTCCAGCGGAGATCCATTGATGTATGATTTCAGTATGATTTGCTTGTTTTCCACCAAATCTGTCTCCATTTTACTTCAATCTTCAACCGTCGATTATGGTTAACGTTCATATAGGAGATAGTAGGTACATCGAGTGTTCCAAATTAATTCGGTGAAAAGTAATCCATACACAGGATTTAACAAGCATTTAAGGCTTTTATAACAGATTTGGTGTTTAGGTTTCTGTAACCACCACATTAAGTTACTAATGAGTAAGTGCTGAACCAGTAATATATCTGAATCATTAAATGCTGAATCAGTAAGATGTTTGAACCATCAAGAGACAATATAATGCTTAACCAATCAGAGAAAAATGTCTGACCAATTCAGATAAAGGTCTTAACCATTCAGACCCATCATAATGTTTAACCATTCAGAGGTAAATGTCTGGATCATTCAGACATCTGCTCGTGAAACAAACAGTCTGAACCATTAAGTGCTTAACCAGTAAGAGGTCTGAACCATTAAGAGTCTGTTAAGAGGTAAACAAACAGCCCCTTAGGTTTCAATCCCACTGTCTGAGTAGCTGATACTTTGGGTGGCCAGCCAACGCCTATAATCAGAAAATTCTAGTCAGGGTTTGAGCATAACACGAGCTTGGGGCAGAATTAGCAGTTCAAACCTCATCCTCTGGCTTTGTTTTAGAACTGTGAATTCCTGTGACGTTATGAGACGAGGGTTGTTATCGTAGGCTGGTTAGCGAGTCGGAAAATAGACTTTTTTTTGTTAGCTTTGTGAGAAAAATGTACTTGAACGAGTGATGGGTTTTAAATACCGAAACTAAGAAAAGGTAGACTGCCACGATATATTTGTTGATGCGAAATATTGTGGATATAAGAAAACATAAGATTTTACATTTAATAAAAAACAAAGTGCGTAAAAAATTAAATTATCAATGTTAAACTAATAAAAGATTAAATAATTTAAAACCCCAATAAAAGGTTGTGTGTGTACATGTGGTGTGTGCGTCGGAGGTGCTAACTGCTAACTAAAGAGGAAACCATATCTACAAAATTTGCAAGTAGCAAACTACTAAGCCAAGCACAACATTGTAAATGGCTTATTTGTCACTTTATTTAATAAAAGAAAAAAAAAAGTAAGAAACTGAGTATTACATACACCAGGGTAGAGGTTGGGGGTTTAGTAGAGGTCAAGCTGGGAGTGAACAATGTCCAAGGGATAAAAACCACATCAAGTGCTACAAAAGTGCAATGGGGTCGATCATTACATGTCAGAATATCCTATATGGGAGCAAAAAAGGAAGAGATTAATTGACAAGTAGAAACCGAAACTCTGGTGAATGATATTTTACAAGATTAGGAGGGTGATTGTTGGACTAATCTTGTAAAGTTAGGGGTTAATTTGTTATTTCCTTATTGTTGGTTAATTATGCCGATTAAAATTAGGATAAGCTTGACATATTTATTTTATAGTAAAACTTTCTTATTGATTAAGTTTAGTTTATTATAAATAGATTATTCAATTATTGTAATTTGTGTCTCAGTTTTATTAATACAAGAAATTTTATATTTTTGGCCATCGAAACAAAGATTACACGAATATAAACTCAAATGAAAATAACAGGTTTAAATCTAGCTTCTCCCGTTTTTCTAACTTGACTTTAGTTTCTTTGGTATCACTTTAAGTGGTTCCAATTTCCTTACAACAATCCCAATTTTATCTCGCATGTCCAATGTCTCGGCCTTCACATGACTTTCAAGCTCCCAATCAAACTCATGTAGCAACGAACCTAACACGAGGTGCAATACGCGTTGCGCAAGTGGCAACCCTACACACATCCTTCTCCCTGCACCGAATGGTATTAGCTCAAATTGTTGACCTTTGTAGTCAACTTTTGAGCCCAAGAACCTTTCGGGCTCAAATGAATTAGGGTTTTCCCAACATTCAGGGTCTCTCCCAATGGCCCATGCATTTACAAAAATTTGGGTACCTTTAGGTATATGATAGCCCATAAAATCGGTATCATGGAGTGCCTTTCGTGGAATTAGAAAAGGGATCGGAGCGTGTAAACGTAGGGTTTCTTTTATGATGGCTTGTAAGTAGGGCAAGTTGTCAATTGAACTCTCATCAAGCTTCTGGTTCTGGTCCAAGACTGAGGTAAGCTCGTCTTTGACCCGGACCATTTTGTCTGGGTGTCGAAGTAACTCGGCTAGAGCCCACTCGATGGTGCTACTCGTTGTTTCTGAACCAGCTAAAAAGATCTCCTGTAATATATTTACTAAAGGTCAATAGCTAGAAAGTCAACCAAGATACGAGTCAAAGGTTTTTATAATGTTGTTTTTAAACCAATGATGACAGATGGGTCTTTTTTTCCCTTCAAATGGATCTATGGGTTGGTCGCAATCAAAAGAGCGACCTCAAAATCATAAGTTTGAAAGTTCCGGTTATAAATTTTGAATTTTATATATACTTCAATAGTAGGCTTCTTCATTTAAGTTATTTTTCAAAAGAATCCCGTGTGGTTTGTTTCTTTTGTACGTTTTAATATAAATGAAATTAAAATCAAGTTTTATAAAAAACACAATTTTTTAATTTATGAAACCAAAAAAAGTACCATTTTAATACAACTTGGTTTTCATCAAAATTATATCGAAACGTTAGCAATACAAAATATACTATGTCAATGTGTTCAATTTCATTAGAGTAAAGTAGAGGTTTCGTATTTTTGGTTTGCAAGAATCTAACAATTTCAGTTCACCATCAACAGTTTTTCTTCAACATTTCACGTCTTAATAGTTTTTGATTTTAGATTCATTACAAAAAACTATTAAAACTTGAAACGTTATGAATAAAAACTGTGAAGACATGAAAATTAAAAACGAAAACTGTTTAACTTGAAATGTTTATATGGTTTCCAATAAAAGTAGACCTGATAATTTTTTCAAACTTTAGAGACAAAAACTGTTTACTCGTTTCATTATATTGTCGTATATATGAGTAAATTAAATTATATCCTTGTGAAAATGAAAGAAAAAATAAATATTTCAAAACTAAAGTGATCTCTATTTCTTAAATAAACCGTCATAGCTTAAAAAACAAAAGATAAATTAGTTTTAAAAACAACATATTTTGAAGAGAAATACAAGATAGTAAAAAATGAATATTGAACCAAACAATTCGATAATCACCAACCATTTAAAGACAAAAGAAAACTCACCAAAATGAAAACGGTGATGTCTTTCTCGGACATCTTTTCTGGCTCATCTTTTCCGGTGCCTTCATAGTCCAATAACACGTCAAGAAAGTCCTTCCTCCTCTCTTTGCCGCCACGGTTTGCCGCCTCCTGCAACCGCTTCTCCATCCGCTCTTTTACCCACCCCGGTTGCTATCTCAATCGCTTTTCCAGTATCTCGGTCCATTTTTCAACTCAACCCTTGCAAATCAAACCTTTTTAGCCACGGATACAAGTCCGATATGTTCGGAATACCACCCCACTCCATCATCCCTAACATTATTGTAAAAAACTCTGACCCAAGTTTCGAGTCCGGGTTCGCTAAATCTCGGGAGAGCATAAGTTCCCGAGCATGTTAAATGACGCGAGAAACACGAATTTCGATAAATGAACCCCATTCCCAACTTTAGCCGAATTGGCTTCAACTTCAATCCATTGTAACATATTATCGACACATCGTCTTCTGACAGCAGTTGACTCGTTGATTCTTTTACCAACGAACATCTCGACCGTGCAAATCTTCCTTAGCACTCTCCAGTACATTCCGTATGGAGCTATTGCTAAGGAAGATTTGTCATAGTCATGAGACCTACTGGTCTCGGTGATTGTACGATCGGCAAATGTTAGATCGTGGTTTTTGAATAACTCGGTGGCGGCCTTGGCACTTAAGATCACAACCGTGTTTACCGTACCAAGCTTTAGTCTAACCACCGGACTGTAGCTGGTTGCTAGTCCAGCCATGGTTCTATGTGGCATGACACCAAGATTGAAAAGGTTCCCGAACACCGGCCATCCTGGCGGAGCTGGTGGTTGTTTTTTCCGGAGGGTTTTTGCCGGCGGATTATTAGGATAATAAAGAAAAGAGTGATGAAGGATACAAGACAAGGTGTCCAATTAAACTCCATTGTCGTCGTTCAATTTTGGATCATATAAGAGGTGTATCTTAATCTTAATGTATATAACTATATATAGACTATTGGGTACGTAGTGTACTGGCCGTCTGCTAGTTATTATTAAAAGGGTTGTGTTATTTGGACACCCCAAACCATATCCTCACACCCCTGCCAACCTTATACGTCACGTATAGGGCTATATGTGGCGTATAGGTCACTTTTCACCGACAACCTCGTATGTCGTACAACAGTCGATGTCAGTATCTATACGCCACGTATAGCACTATACGTGGCGTATAGGTGTAAATTTTTTTTTTGAGCATTATACGTGCGCGTATAGGTGTAAATTTTTCTTTTTTTTTTAATTTTATTTTGAGCATTATACGTGCGCGTATAGGTGCGACTTTTTTTTTTTTTTTAGATTTTGTATTATATTTTTTCTCCCCGATACGACATGTGTAAACGTTTTTTTTATTGTTGAATTGTTATGTTTAAGAGTTTTACTAAATTTGTATGATTACGACATAATTTTTACGAGTTTGTAACGGGTTACGTGTTTCACGGGATTAAAACGAATTTTACTTATATACGGATTTTTTATTGGGATTAAAACGGATTTTACTTATATACTGATTTTTTATTAGTTTGACGATATTCGATTAATAATAATATGACCACACTCATTACAATTTTAAACAACTAAACGCAAACTCACATTACAATTTAAACAACCAACAGCAAACTCACATTACAATTTAAACAACCAAAACATCAACACACATTACATATTTAAACAACCAACACTACCATAATATACATCAAAA
>WOUH02000007.1:3800022-3813903 GCA_009936405.2 Stevia rebaudiana
TTTATTCGTATACGCACGTATTCTAGTATAAAGTTTTAAGTACGCGTTGATAATACGTATAATAGTACGTATAATTGAGTCGGAATACTGACCTGAAATTCGCGGATATTACACCAACAGATCAAACTCAAGTCCACATGATACCCAAAATTCACAACTAATTAAAACTTGTTAATATTACTTCAATACTAATATCTGGTTTCCATCAAAACACCATTGTTTAAAAAAACAACTCATAACACAATTCAACAAAACATAAAGCATAATCTTTCAACATATGATATCCACAAAGCATCCACGACCTTATACGTCCTTCACACATTACCTGCATACGAGTTAAAATACGTCAACAATTGACTTGCTGGTGAGCAGTGGTTTATAAATTACAATTATAAATCATCATTATAATCAGTAAATTATCATAGGAAATCATAACATAATTACATACATAATATGGAACCTAACAAACCAATCTTCCCGCCGGGACTCTAACCCGAACGGGCCTGCTAGCACATAAGCTACCCTAAGTATACTAGTCACCCTTGGACTCAGTATCACTTAAAGCAAAGGTCCAACCTATTGACTCGGATCCGACTAGACGCGTATACACCCCGAGGTACGTTTTTCTCTTAATGGTTTGCCCGAGCCCCCAACACTGCCACCCATACCGAACGTATATAGTAAGGTCGTGTTGGCGCGACTCACACTTTCAAACTCATAATAAATCAACATATTTATTATTCCAAACATATAACATTCCAAACATAAATCACATAAACCAAATTGTACCAATCAAACTGAATAAAAGGTTGTAAATACACGATGCATCATTTTATAAAAAGCCTTCAAACACTAGACCGACCAGTATGCAGCCCCAAAAGTTAAAAACAATGAAAGAGGGGACCACTAGCTCACCTTAGTTCTTAACGAAGGATGATGTCAGGGAAAACTTGTCGAGGAAAACTTCACTTGAACCTCTAAACCCGTTTGTTTCCTCCACCTATATATTTACACATATATAAATATATATTATACTCTTTAATACTTACTTTGTAAACTTGACACTTAGCTTTGACAAGTTTCTTCGTTTTGTGGTTTAAATAAAATTTAACTCGCTAACGGGTCGTTTTTAATTTTATTTTCCAGCCCATATTTTTAATACCAAACAGCCACTTTTTACAGCACTTTCAATCAGTGCAAAACAGCTTATTAACAGCATTTTTAACAGCACTTGACTGCTATTAACAGCACTGGTAATCAGCATCATTACCAGCACTTATGCCAGATTTTTAACAGCACACTTACTGCACTTTCAGCAGCATTTGACAGCTTATTTCAGCACTGCAACTGCACCGTTTTTTATCCGTTTTGACCCGTTTAACTTGCAGCGATTTATAACCATTAAACATCATAAATTTTGGTTTATTTTAGTCATAATATGGCTGCACTTTCAGCCCTGCTGCATACTATTTAAAGCCATATTACAGCCCATATTTTTAATCCGATTTGACCCGTTTAAATTCTCTTTTTACCCGTTCTGGTTAATAACATTTTAAGGTTGTTAGTTCTCGTTTTTATAGATCATTTTAAGGCTATTTACAGCCACAAATCAGTTCCAAAACAGAACTATTCAGTCACGTTTCAACTTCTATTTTAACCACTTTTTAATCTAGTTATGCACCTATCGACCCGCTCGAGTTGAGACTCGTTGTAAATCACTAATCCTTGCGACTAGTAATTTATTTAAGCCATTCACGGGTCTATTTTGAATCCGTAACAGTTCCGGATCATCAGTTTTATAGCAGCCTATCTCCTTATTCCAAAACTGCCCCTGGTTACTTAAACTTTGTGTTATTTGCTTCAAATTTCACAAGCAACTAAATAAAATGTTATACACTAACAATATCAAACTTTTACCTCTATTGCAGCCAAGAATCTCGAGTTTGCAGTAGCAAATCGTCCTCTTGATTATGAACCCTGAACCTTCTTAACTACATAGTGATTTGTTCTTAGTCTCACGAGTTTTAACCGAAAAACTCATCTAAAATCAACATGCAGACATCATCTCACCTTGCTACAGATGTTTTGAGGTTAGAGACCGCTTTTGTACTCCCAATCTCGGTTAAATAGCTATTCAAAAACAGAAATTTCATCATCAATATCATTCCAGTCGAGAATCTCATCAAAACTGGAACTAGGGTTATGTTTTACCTTACCTGTGATGATGATGACGCACAAGGAGGTCGCCAGCGACGATGGGGTCACCAGCTCCGGCGATGGTGGCGTTTTCCGGCGAGAAATGAGCGAGGGAGAGAGCTTGAGTGTGCTGGTTTGCTGTGTGTGATCGATAAGGAGAATTTCTCCTCTTTATTTTTGCCGTTCACAATTTTGAGCCCAAATAGGCCTTTCCCCAATTTACTTTTTAAGCCCACTATAAAGTCCTAGCCCAATCTTAATTACAGCCCAAAACCATTAATCTAGCCCAATCTTAATCACAGCCTAAAACCGCTCCTAATCGGTTTCCTTTGACGGTCCGTAAGTCGTTCTCGATCAGGTTTTATTCTAGTCGCGCGAGATCTTTATTTATTTACATGAGATTTATTTACAGTTGTTACATTCTCCCCTCCTTAACGGGGATTTCGTCCCCGAAATCGGACTATCATACTAATAGATGTGGGTAATTGAGTTTTACCCACTCTACTGTTTCCCATGTAAACTCCGGTCCTCTTTTAACATCCCACTTAACTTTTGCAATCGGAATCTTTTTGTTTCTTAACTTCTTAACTCCTCTTTCTACTATTTCAATTGGTTGTTCGGTGAAGTTTAGTTGTTTATCTACGCGAACCTCATCTAACGGTGTAGCCAAGGTGGCATCTGCCAAGCATTTCCGTAGATTCGACACATGAAATACATCGTGAACCTCTTTTAACTCTTCGGGTAGTTCTAGTTGATAAGCTACTGCCCCAACTCTAGCTATTATCTTAAATGGACCAATGAATCTCGGGCTTAACTTACCTCTTTTTATGAACCTTACGATACCCTTCCATGGTGACACTTTTAGCATGACCATATCACCAACCTTGAATTCTAAGGGTCTCCGTCTCCTGTCTGCATAACTTTTCTGTCTGTCTTGAGCCGCCTTTAATTTTTCTCGAATTTGTTTAATTTTCTCTGTAGTATCAATAACGTATTCTGGACCCGTTAACTGCCCTTCGCCCACTTCTGACCAACACACGGGTGTTCGACACCTTCTACCATACAACGCCTCAAATGGCGCAGCTTTGATGCTTGCATGGTAACTATTGTTGTATGAGAATTCCATCAATCGTAGATGTTCATCCCAATTGCCCCCGAGTTCTATGACACAAGCTCGTAACATATCTTCGAGGGTTTGAATCGTTCGTTCACTCTGCCCATCAGTCTGGGGATGATAGGCTGTACTTAAATTTAGTCGAGTTCCCGCTTATCTGGCAGTACGGTCTCACGTAGGTCGAGGAATCAACATTTGCTACATTGTCTGACTATCGGTAGCTAGCACGCGAGATTCACTGAAGTTAAATCAAAAGTGGTAATTTTTGGTATCATATATGAACACAAATACAATAAGGTTTATATTAGTTTTGAACGGGTTCATATTGTAAATTGAACTGCCTAACATGTTAATAAACTGCTTGTACTCGAGTTGACTGTAAATAAATAAGTTGCTTCATATTTTATTACACTTGATTTGTACCCTATCAACTGACTTACAGCTTGATCGCACCGTTTTACAATACACTAACCTGTTTTGACGGATTTAGGATCGGTCTAATTAAATTCAAAAGTAAATTCCGTCTCGTTGGTAAAAAATTTACTTATTTAGGTGTTGTGATGCAAATTTAATATTTGTTAGCAAAAAACAATTTTATAACACAAAAAGATAGTCAATCCAATTTATCACTAATGTGTCACAATGGCTCACAACTTAACTTAATCAAATTTGTATTACAAAATATTTGGAAAACTACTTTTTAATAAATATAAGATCGGTTTAATTATATTATATATATATTTAAATGCGACAAGAAGAGATCGGCTACGGTAGCTAAGTTGTTGCTGGCGGTTTATAGAAGTTTGATTCATCAAACCTGATTTTCTTGTGATCAAGTCTGGTGTAGAGTTTGATTCATCAACATATATATTTTACTTCGAACTTGTGAATTTTTGCTAACAAGAATGTGTTTTTGAGTGACTTGAATATGTTCATGTGTTTGACTCATGTTTGTATTGAAAGACAGTCTAATTGTAAGTACCTCATAAACAAAAGGTTATTAACATTACCGATTAAAAACTGAAATAATTTGAGTTTATTGTTATCCTTTTCAATTTGTCAATATTGTTGTAACTGTTAGCTTAAAGATACGATCTTGGATTATTAGCTTAAAGGTAGGATCTTGAATTGTATATGTAGTAAACTTCTCTTCAATGGAAAATTATGAATACTTTTCACAAAGTTAATAAAGGTTAGGGGTACAAATCTAGCAAAATGTAGGTTGCGGTGTATTTATTTAAAAAAAATTAAGAATTATTGTTACAACAATGAATTAGGAAAGAGACTTATGTCCTACTGGTAAGAGGTGTGTCTTACGACCGAAAGATTGTGGTTTCAAGACTTGCCCAACAAGAATTTAACCTTGGATGATTTTAGGTATTGTTGTCAAAGAAAGGACACAAAGTATATTTGATCGTAGTATTCGTTGATATATTAAGCAGGGTGCTATGGTCACGATGTGAAAGATGAAGTCTGAAGAGGTTATTGTTGTAATTCCAGCATATTGATAGGATTATATACGGGGAAAATCACCAAATGCTCAATTTGACCAAAAAATCATCAGCTTCAAGTGTGCCTAATGGGTGGAATCAGGCAAAATTTTTGACATGGGAACCGTCGGATATGGAGGTGCTGGATTCTGACTAACAGGCAAACATTATGCCAGATTCCATCCATAATGATTGCCTGGTTCCATCCATTAGGCAAGCATATTACCGGATTCCAACCATCAGGCAAGCATTACGTCAGATTCCAGCCATCAGGTAGCACTGTAACCGACTGGTTCCCTTGGCAAAAAAATTTCTGGATTCCAGCCATCATTACTCTTAGAACCTGATGGTCATTTTGGTAATTTTTTTATCAACTTGGTCATTTTTCCTTAATTACGACAACTGGCTAAATAATGGAGCAATGTTACACAAACGGACCGGACTACGTACTTACCCAATGGTCGGACCAGATTTAAGAACTAGACGAGGACTTAAATATTATAAAATATATATATATAATATAGAAAATATAAAAAATCCAAATGATTAAATAGCTAAAAAAAACAACCATACATTCATCAATTTAATAGTTTAGCAAAACAAAAACAATCATCCATGAGTTTATCAAACCAAAAAAACCAACTTGTATCTTTCTTGAACCATCCTAATTTCCTATGTCATCCAAATCATCATCAAAATCACCTTTAATATCAAGTTGAACCACATCACTTATAGTGAAATCTATCATCAAGCTCAACCACATTATCTTCTACATTGAACGTTACAATACTAAAATAGTAAACTGAACAGTCTTTGTACATCACCAAATCATTGTGTCTACAAAAATACTAACCTCTAGATGCTTGTGTTTGTGATTTAAACGAGTGAAGGTTAACTGGCAGCCATGGTTGCAAACGTCGCTAGATGATGCCAGGTCAGTCAACTAGAGAGCACTCGCTAGATGATGCACCAACGGCTTACTCAACTTACGTCTAGGCCGAGTAATCGCCGAAAAACCTCCGAGTACTCGCTACTCTCACTCAGAGGTTTTCAGCAATTACTAGGCATAAACAGAAGTACTCGAAAAGAACTCAGGACTTTTACAACAATGTTGGCAGCTCTTCGTCTATCATATTTTCTAAATCATCATAACTAAGCTCTCCTTCCGCTTCTTCAACCACCCACTTATATCGTACCTATTCTGCAGACGTAAGTTGTAATGGGCATAAACGAGGTCACTAAGTCGTTGGTGCTTCAAGCGCCCGAAGCGGTTTCTTCTTTTAGTGTGGACTCTCTAAAAACATTCCAATTACGTTCGCATGCGGAAGATGCGGTTTGAATTAAAATTCTTATGATAAATGATTGCAACTGTGGTACTTGTCCACCAAACGCTTTCCACAATTCATCTAATTATACAATAAACGTATAATTAGGATTGTGTAATATATAACACTAATATAACTTATAAATACTAAGGTAGTCTTAACACGAACGAGTAGTTTTAAGAGAAGACATACAATAAGGTCGAGCAAAGCCACACCCGCTTTTATCCAGAAATTTGATAAACACCGAAATGGATATTTCACTATGTAGATATGCAATCGTCATTATCTCAACCATATCAAGAGTCAATGTAAACGTCTCTTTTCTTTTCGTTATGAATATCATTTGCATATTGAAATATAGGACTGAGACAATAAGCTTTTACATGAAGACTCTTGCATAACATCTAATCCCAACAATATCAATACTAAAGCTTGCAAATCAGTTTTGTAATCACATAAATTCTTCAAAACCATTTTAATGGTCATTTGTGGTTATAGATGAAAACTGTAATCATTGATGCAAATGTGATCAAACCATCCACTTCAAGTATATCTCTGAAACATCATTTAAGATCAAATTCATACAAATGTGATCAAAACATCCACTTCAAGTATCTCTCAAACATCATGCAAGATCAAATTCATACAGCTACACATGGAGACCAAGAGATATTTATCACAAGCTAATTTTGTTGCAACATTGAATTTTGTTGCATTATTAGTGACTAAATAAACAATATTATTATAACCAACAATCTCATGAATTCCCCGAAAATACCGTATAAGCTTTCATCATTACTGACAGTAACAGACATGTCAACAGATTTGATAAATGAAACCCCCTTTGGAAGGTCATTTTCTAACATCCCTCCATCACATACTATTGCGCAACTTGATTCTGACTGATGTTCTCTACAAGAATCAACTATGAGTTTCACATATTGCTTAGCATCTTTCAACAAATTCACATGAACTACATGGTAGGAAGACCTTGTATATCTATGTCCCCATAGAAGCTAATTTACTCATTGCAATATGTGAAAACTCATAGCAACTGCTAAACCGTATACAAGCATCATATAACCATATAGCAATGGCTAAATCGGCATCATGTAATCTCCCTTTACTTTGTCAAATTGATTTAATAGAATGCTACGAAGCGTCATGTATACTTGTTGATTGTACGTTCTTGTTAGATGTAGAAGGAAATTTCCTTCTACCTAAGACTTGACGGACTTAGCCCATCAGCAAGTTTTGGTAAAAAGAAATCTTCTTCTACATCTGACAATGCACACACAGTAGGTATACATGACACTTCTTAGCGTTCTAATAAATTAGTTTGGCAAAGTAAAGAAAGATTACATGATATGGATTTAGTCGTTGCTATGTAGTTATATGATGCATGTATATTGTTGAATGGTGTTAATTCCCCTATGTTTCCAATTGCGATGAGTAAAGTAGCTTCTATGAGGCATAGATATATATGACCTTCCTATCATGCAGTTTGTGTGAATTTGTGGAAAGATGTTAACCAAGCTGGGAAACTCATTGTTGATTCTTATAGAAAACATTGGTCAGAATCACGTTGCACAATAATGAGTAATGGATGGGGGATGTTAGACATAAACCTCTAATCAATTTTTTAGTTTATTGTCCAAAGGGGGTTTCATTCATCAAAACTGTTGTCGCGTATGGTATTGAAAGTAATGCTGAAAGCTTTTGCGATTTACTTTGGGAAATTGTTGGTTATAAGAATATTGTTCATTTTGTCACTGATAATGCAACAAATTAAAAGGTTGTAGGAAAACTAGTATGTGATAAATATCCCTTTATTTGTTGGTCTCCATGAGCAACTCACTGCATAAATTTGATTTTGAAAGATGTTTCAAAGATAGCTGAAGTGGATGATTTGACCACATTTGCATCAAGAATTACAGTTTTCATCTATAACCACGCCCCTATATAAGACATATATTGATATTGTTGCATTGTGATAAGATGTTACGCAAGAACCTTCATGCAACACCTTATCGGCTCAATCATATATTTCAGTATGCAAAAGATAATCCGAACAAAAAGAAAGAGGCATTTACAGGGTTCTTAATATGGTTGAGAGATGACAAACGTAGACCCACAATGTGAAATATCTATTTTAGAGTTTATCAAATTTTGAGATAAAGCTGGTGGTTTTGATAGACCTTATCGGATGTCTTCTTTTAACAATACTCCTCCTGGTAAGACTACTTTTGTATTTATAAGTTACATTAGTTGCATATATTGCATTGTCCTAAGTTTATGTTTATTGTATGATTAGATGAATGGTGAAAAGGCGTTTGGTGGATATGTATCGCAGTGTTAATCATTTCTCATAAGAGTTTCAAGTCAAACTGCATCTTCCAGATGCGAACATAATTGGAGTGTTTTTTTATAGAAGCAACCAAAAGAAGAAACCACTTAGGAACACCAGAGGCTTAGTAATCTCGTTTATGTCCATTACAACTTACGTCCATGGAATATATACGATATAGTTGTTTTTTGAATATCTATAAAACTTTGAGATTTGAAATTATTAGGCTCAATGAGAATAAATGGCCATATGATCTTGTTGATCATTAAAGCATTGAAAACTGAATTTTGGGTGGTTGAACAAGCGAAATAAGAGCTTAATTATGATGAATTAGAAAATATGAAAGACGAAGAGCTATCAATTAACCTTCATCTGTCTACTTCAGAAACACAAACATCCAGAGGTTAATATGTTTTAGAAACAATGATTTGGTAACGTATAAAGAATGTTCAATTACATATTTAGTATGTAACGTCAATATAGAAGATAATGTGGTTCAATGTACTTGATGATGATGATGATTTTACCGTAGAAGATGATGTGGTTCAACTTAATGATGTTGATGATTTGGAAACCTAGGAAGTCTTGCGAAAGATGCAATTGGTTGTTTTTCAATTTGAAAAACCCATGAATATTTGTTTTTGGTTTGTTTTGGACCCGGATCAAATAGGTAAAAATGAAGAAATCTTAGAACAGGCAATCAGATCAGATGTAGCATTGATTAAAAACAAAAAAAATAGTTTCATAACCCTAAATGGTGTCCGTATAATACAACTCCAGATAAAGTTCCGAGTACTAGAAATAAATTATAGCAAACTAAGTTTTCTCCGGATACCACTTTACTATCCCCTTGTTTAAAAAGAACAAAAAAAAATAACATATAAATGTCACAAATTTCTAATATATTTTCGATATCAGCACATGTAGCTCTAATACGTGAAAAATGTGTTATAACTACTATGGGGAACAAACAACTTTGAATGTATCCTAACCTTATTTTTTTTTGGCAAATCTATCTTAGTGGGTGTTTGGGATTGCTTATTTAACTGCAATTACTCATAAAATACACTAAATATTTCAAGTAATCAGACTAAATAAATTTATAAAAAGTCACAAAGCAGTTTAACCTATTAAACACGTAAATTGTATAGTAATATCACATAACTTACAAGTTGAATGATTAAATGATTAAAAAAAGTTTGAGTGACTTAACTAAAACATTGTAAAAAGTTAGTTAAATTTCTATAAAGTATTCCTTTGAAAGTATTGAGGCCGTTTATCTAGTTTACAAAAACAATCAGTTGTATAGACTTGAACCCATCCTCCATACAATATTACAATATCAAGAAATTCAAGAAGAAAAAAAAAACTAAAAATTTGTTACCTCACAATTACATTGACGACAATGCTACAACATCATAACTTAAACTCTACATCTACGTAAACTACAAAACTATGACCGTTATTTTCTAAACATATTAAAACTGTCAGCTATATCATAATGAAAGGTGATTGGTACACCACCTCTTATAGCCATAGACCTTATTTGTTTTACACTTTTTGTAAAACAACGATTAATCAGAAGGGTAAAATAGTCAAAAGACTAAATTTGGTCTATGGCTAGCAAAGGTAATGTACAAACACCCACTTTATGCAAATCATTAATTTCTAAACATTAAACCAGTAGGTGAATGAGTGAACACAAACCTGATAGGTTGAACACATTCAAACTTTAAGGATTTTAATTATTTAACTCGTCGTCCCCATTTGATCAATTAATATACCAATATTTTCACCAGATAATGCCCTTGATATGTTTCCGGGCTCATGAAGAGAAAATATCACAACTGAAACAAAAATGAAACTGGAATCAAGTTCTGACCATCATAAAGATCAAAAAGTCAACAGAGTAACTTTGTAAAAATGTAACAACTATTTAACTTTGTTCCAATTAAGTCACTCTTAAGGGTTTTTTTTTTTTTTTTAATTAGGTCACTCATACTTTTTTTGTAACAATTAGGTCAGTTTACTTTAAATAAGTGTTTCAATCTTATATATTTTACCTACGAACATTAGGTTACCATGTCATTTAGATTTTATTTTATTTTTTACTTTTTCTTAATACATGGTGGTTGATTATGTAAATCAAAAAAAAATTATGAAGTTGTAGGTAAAATGTATAGGATTAGAATACCTTCTTAAAGTAAAGTGATCTAATTTGAACAAAAAAAAGGTATGAGTTACCTAAATGGAACAAAAATATTAACAAGTGACCTAATTAAAAAAAAAAAAACTAAAAACTGATTACATTTTTTATGACAATTTCTTTTTTAATAATCTCAACTTTGACCTATATACCTATAATAAACTGATAATTCCAACTTAGAAAATTATTACCACTTACCAGCACTCCCCACGTTTATATTATTTACCAACACCGTTAGCCTTTTGTCGACATGACATGATGACATGGCAATAATTGTTGTTGTGGCATGATGACATGGCCAAAATTGCTTACGTGAAATCATGCCACGTCAGAAAAATGCTAACGGCGTTAGGTTCCATTGTCACTGGTAAATGATATAAAAGTTGAAAGTGATGGTAATAATTTCTTGAGTTATGATTATCAATGTCCAATAGGTTAAAGTTAGGATTATTAAATCCAATTTTCCTAAAAATTTTGAAGGTCAAGAATAAAACTACAAACTTCCTCGTATAAGTTTTATATTGATAGTTACACCGATAAGGGTGGGTGTGTGTGTGAGAGAGATTATATATATATATCATTTAACGAATTGTGGAACCGTTGGCGGTTCAACAAAAAGCAAAAAAAGCAAGATTGAAATTAAAAAACACAAACCAGGAATCGAATTTTCTTCACAAAATGTTGCGGCCATCATGTCTATTTGAGACGAACCTCTAGAAGCTAACTCCCTAAAAGAAATATGCTCATATGCAACATTATTAATAGTGTCGCATTCGTAGACACCATTTAGATTAGTACCTTTAATAACCACATCGGCATGAACTGCACACGAATAACATAAGTTTTAAAAATGAATAAGAAATTACTTGAAAAAAAATTATCAAACATACGTTCTGAGGCTCTTATAGCTGCAGCTGTGTCGGTAGAGAATAAAGGATTCCCACTGCCAACACTAATACCACCAAAAATTACAACTCTACCCTTTTCCAGATGTCGGATTGCTCGTTGCTTATTATACGGTTCAGAAACTTCCGGTAAACAAAAGGCAGATTGCACACGCGCTTGAACTCCCAGTTTTTCTAATGTTGATTGGAGTAATATGGAATTCATCACAGTTGCCATCATACTGGTAAACATATCAGAGCTAGATATCATCAGCTTATAATTTCACAATATTACAGAATATTATATTTTATATATTATATACTATAATCATTACCAAAGAGAAACAAAAAAAATTACCCAATTTGATACGCGCTACTTCTATCCATATCAGTAGATGCTACCCATGAGTCCCCACAAAAGAAATTGCGACCACCAACTACTATCGCCACCTGTATAAAGACGATTAGGTGTTGCAAATCAGATAAAACAAAGTACAAATTTATATTGTTATTAAGATGCAAATTAGATGAAATTAGAAAAACACCTCGACACCCATTTGACAAGCCATTGATACTTCTCTAGCAATCAGCATTGCAACCTATGAAGTAAAAAAGAAACCAACTTTAAACTTAGAATATTATCCCTTTATTAAACTATCTAAATTAAAGTTTAACAGTTAAATGTACCTTTGGATCAGTGTTTTGAGAGCCTGTTCCAGCTAATGCAGCACCACTAATTTTAAAAACAACCCTTCGCCATCTTGGGTTTGTAACTGATTTTGGCTCCATGTTAGTAATTTGACCACTTGAGTTTGAAGTTGCTGTTGTATATCTGCAAAAACAGACATGAGTTAACTCAACTTAATCAAAATAATGATAGATTTACATGAATTACATCCCATTAGCATGCCATTTGCATTATTAATCACTTAATCAGCAAGTCTGCAATTATTTGAGGTTTTTATAAAGAGATTCAAAACCTATTTAATGAGGTTTAATCAATTCTGGCTCTCTGTTTGTCAAAATTTCATGTTTTTATCAGTAAGTTCAGTAGCAGTTCTTTCTTTTCAATTGAAAAATCTTTTAAAAGTTCACAGATGACAGAACAACGAACAAACCTTTTGGATTGTCTACTTGAGTTGTTCATAAGAGATTTATCTTCATCCAAAACAGATTTAAGAGGCAATGAGCTCCCAACAATCTGCTCCATCTTCTTAAACCAAGGCCAATGGCTGGTAGCATTTCCGCCATTGTTGTTCAAGCTCCGATTTCTCTCCAACTTATACCTTTTCTTCAAATTATCCACCTTGTTTTTACACTGTTCAACGCTCTTCGATTGATTCTCACACCTCTCACTCACCGACGCAGATACCTCTTCCCAATCGCGAACTCTCAAATTTCCACGATTCAGCTGAACAAATTTCTCCAAATACGCATCTAACAAGCAAGCAATCGCAGCATCGCTCCATTCCTCTCGATCCTTCCGATAATCTCCACCGGAAGAATTATTACTCGCGATCTTCGATTTCTTATAGCTATACGGCGATCCTCCGTCACTTACCTCTTCGCGATCGCTACGTTTATCGTTTCTGGCGCCGGTAACGGCAGATCTGTTCGGATCGGATTCGTTTCCATATGTGACCACCACCATAGGCTGTGAATTGAACGCATCTTCGCTGTAGCCGTCGCCGCTGGCTTGTAGGATGTCATCCTGCTGTGACCGTGTGGCGGAGAAGTGGTGGTGGAAGTTAGGGTTGGTGTGGTGGTTGTTGTTGGGTGTGGTGGTGGTAGCGTCGGTGATGAGGGTGAATTCGTCGTCACACGACGCCATCGGAAGGACGTTAGGGTTTCGGAACAGCGTTTTAGACGACGTTAAGTTGGAGGAGAAGATCGTTTGAAGAACCGTCAAGTAAGACGTATCTCGTCGACGGCAGAAACGTCACGGCATACATTCTTTTTCAGTATTTGTCATAAATGCCCTTTTGATAGGAAACATTAGTAACTTAAAAAAAAGAGTAAATTGCAGAAAACATCCTTTATCTTTGCACCATTTTGCAGTACATGTTCTTTGTCTTTAAAATTGACAAAAATCATCCTTTATATATCAACAAAATGCGCGCTTTGTCCTTTAGCCTAACAGCCGTCTAAAACTTCCGTTAAAAACGTCCAAGTGCGCCCCACGTGAGGGCATAATGGTCCAATCGTCTATTCTCTTATTTCCCCCCTTTTTATACCAGTATTCCATGTTACGTATGCACCGATCATCTTCATCCTTTAGGTTTCGTCTCCTCATTTTCTTCTTGAGTTCCGATGTCGCAC
>WOUH02000007.1:3814003-3833907 GCA_009936405.2 Stevia rebaudiana
AAAAAGGGAAAAGTTTGTTTATTTACGGGAAGTTTCTACTAAATGTTGTTTACGTTTTTACCCTTTTCTCTTTCTACGCGTGTCATCATCTGATTGTATCCTATGTTATGTAGGTTAAGGAACACATGTATTGGATCCGCCTCCTTATTATTAATTCTTTTTCTAATCTGATCATCTGATGCAACTGAATCACTCAAAATGTCAACTGGAGCTGATGAGTGATGAACGAGCGGAAAAAAAAAACATATTAATAAATATTTTAAGAGATAATAATAACGAATAATAAATAAAAGACAAAATGCGCCCATGGCCTAATGGATAAGGCGTCTGACTTCTAATCAGGCGATTGTGGGTTCGAGTCCCACTGGGCGTGTTTTTTTTTTTCTTGTTATGCATATAATAAAGTGTTTGATTTAATGTCAATAAGAGCTAAAAAAGCCTAAAATACATAAATGTTAGCATCTTTGCTTTCACGGTTTCACTTGGGCCAGCTCCAATGGGCCCAGGATCCATCACGGGAATTACTCCAGCATGATCAGTGACAAAGTAAGCCCAATTGTTCTAAAGAAGAGTAGGATATATATGTTGAATTAGTTTGAAGAAAATGTTGTGTAGTTTTAGGTATTAGGTTTTAGTAAACAAATGCAACGCGGTTTGATAGGTGTTATGATAGATGCCATCTTCATGGTTTTATTTGGTTACACTAGTGATCTCCTTGTATATTTGTAACACGATCTGATTTTGTTTATTATGTCATTCACCGGGTTAATTAGTGCACTTAACATCTTCCATTTCCGGTTTTGGAAAGTTTCATGTTACGAATCTATCATGATTGTAGTCTCTTTGAATCTGCCATCATCATGTGTCGACATTGGTTAGGAGACGGGTTAAGATCTACATTGGCTGTTAATTACTAGTGCAACATAAAACCACACAAAATTAGCAGGTTTGAGGTTAATATAAACGGGTTTGGGTTTAATATGGACGGGTTTGTAGCTTAACCAATTTACCCTTTTAAGTTTTAATTTTCTTATAAAATGTTTTTGATAGCAGAAATTCACAAAAAAAAAAAAAAACAATTAATATAAACTTTTGAAAAAATAAATTAATTATCTTCTACATATTTGTATCTATTATTATAAATTTGTATTTTAAAGGTATTAGTATTGAAAATCGAAATAAATTTTAGTTAAACGGGTCATGCTCCTGTCAATCCGAATATATTTGTGTCATATATGGGTTCATGTGTCCGATTGTGTCATGTTTGGGTTCATGTGTCCGAAGTGATTTTCATGTGTGTGCCAAAATTTTAATTTCATGCGGTTTTGGACCCGTGCTAACCCAAGAATACGCCTTGTTTAGCAACCTTAGGGGATGTTCGTTTACCTCTTAACAGACTCTTAATGTTTCAGAGCTCTTACTGGTTCAGCACTTATGATTCAGACTGTTTGTTTCGTAAGCAGATGTCTGAATGATTAAGTAATGTGGCTCTAGATGGTTATGCATTATACTAAGTTTGAATGGTTAAAACCTCTTAGCTAAATTGGTTAGACATTTTCTTTTGAATGGATAAGCATGATATTGCCTCTTAATGGTTCAGACATCTTATTGATTCAACACTTAATGATTCAAACCTCTTACTGATTCAGCACTTACCTATTCAGAAGTTGCCAAATAACCCCTTAGACAAGATAGGTAGGTAAGACAGGTTGGATAATGGGCTAGGGATTGGTTTGTGTTGATACGGGCCATGAGTTCTATTAAAATTAAAATATATATATATATAGTTGATGTGTAATTTCTTTTGTTTATAGTAATTTCCTACCTCTATATGATTAGTTCAGTTTATTCGCTTAATTAATTTTTGAGTCGAGACTAAGAAATCAACTTTATTTTTCAGAGATAGAAGTAAAGTTTGATTAATTTAATCCGGTCACACTATTGCCTTTCAATAGCTTTGCTTCTAGTGAGATTTAATTTAATGAGTATGATGATTGTAAATTCACAACAATATTAGTTGTATATTGAAAATATAAGATTCTAAATCATATCAATCAAAATAAGTTAGTCTGTTTATTCATTCCATAGGTCACCTCTATTATATGTTTTTCATTAGTTTTACAATCATTCAATATAAGCGTGAAGCCATGTCCACACAAGGTACAACTTCAATAGCATGTGGTACAACCAGTCTCTCTCTGGAAAATCATGATTTACTAGCTGGTTTTAGTGACTCTTTTTTGCCACCGGGAAATTACCCTTTTTCATTGGGTTTTCACTTTTCAGGAACAAGTTCATATTCTTGTAATCTTGTTATCATTTACAATTTACACTTTACATCTTCATACATCTCATCAGACGAGTCCTTCACCGTTTACTTATATCCACAAGAGACTACTTGAGCATAAAAATGCACCACAGTTGTAAATGAGTCGAGCCTGAACGTGTCTAAGCTCGAGCTTGGCCCATTTCTTCTATTTTATAAAACTCAAGTTTTGACTTGTATAATTGATTATATAATTCATTATTTATACACATCTTAATTACTTTATATATAATTATTATATATAAAATAATATATTTATACCATTTAGTTGTTATTTTACTATATATATATATATATATGATTGTTGTGTAAATATATTAACGTATTGCATAAAAAAGACAAAAATAATAAACGTTCTCCAACTCACGAGCCTAGTCAAACTTAAGACGTAAGCTCAAGCCTGATCTTATTTAACCTTGACTCGTTTCGAGCTTTTGAAAAAGCCGATCCAAAGTAGCTCACAAGTGACTTGGCTCATTTACGGCTTTACGCCCTACCAGCCTCAAATATCACCAGTTTTCTTTAACCCATGGGATGAAAAGCATAAAAGAAAAACTTTACAATTAAGCATGTTTGCATACGAGCAACGTATGATAAGTAACTTTTTAGGAAGCCTACAATCGGACAGCATAACATAAAAACAAAGCCTTAATAATCTTCTAGTGGATAAAATTAAAATAATAATATTAATAACGAAAAATCGACCGTTAAAGGAGAAGTAGATAGAGATCGAGGTTGATGTTGTGGGGTTAAAATCTTAATTGAATGTAGACGATTATTGATGCAAAAACTGCAATGGAACCTGGAGAAATATTTGATGGTGGTGAGTAAAGCATTAATAATTAATAAATTGTGGACCGGAAAATTTAAGCGTTCGGTCGGCGCAGGCTGCATCATGATGATCATCATACAATTATAGTTAGGACCGTACTCCTCCTATATTTATGGAATTGTAGCTACTATAATTAATAACCCCACTTGTACAATGCATGTGCTACCAATGTGGCATGCTGACAATTTTATCATCCAGATCATATCGATGTTTTGTTTCTTCCTTTGATGTTAGGTTTTGTTTCTTCAGGGGGAGGAAGAAACTGCGTTTTTTTTTTTTTTTTTTTTTTTTTTTTTTTTTTGTTGGCGATACTCATTGAATCCGGTGATTCAGATTGAGAAGAAATTCAAACTTGGTTGATTTAAACAATTTGAATTAGAAGAAGACGTAAATTCTTGATTCGATTCAGACAAATTATAATGGAGATGTATTTTATTAGTAAAAGATAATAATTTATATAATTAACTATGTATAGCATGAATGGAAAAGGTTCATTAGTTAAACATAAAAAAAGGAAACTAATCAACAATTGGTGTGTCGTTGATTGTTTTTGTACTGCAATGTTTTCTGCACGAGATTATTTTTTTGTATTGTAATTTTTTTGTACTAAATTTTTTTTGTACTAGATTTTTTTGTATTAAATATTTTTTGTACTGGATTAATTTTTTTTGTACTAGATTTTTTTTGTAATGGATTTTTTTGTATTAAAGATCAACAGTGCACAATTGTTCCCCAGTTCCTCATTTTTTTATGATTTCTTAATGAACCTTTCTTTATATATCATGAATTTGAAGAAAACCGGAAATTCTTTACAAACAAAATTGTATTCCTAAACTACTTCAATTAATTCACATTTTTTTTTAGTTTGAACCCATGACCTTCAATCAACAAGGTAATGTCTATATCAAGTTGACTATCATTATACGTTATTATGACTTGTCTTTACTTTTGCGTGTATCTTTCTTTATTTTCTTAGAAAATGTGTTGTATTGTATATTTTAATACAGTTTAGTTAGCAAACAAACGTAAAATTGTTACTCAAAATTTGTTCGTGTGTTTGATTACTACAGAAAATTCTTCTATGAAGTGAATCTTGTCATGTAAAGGTATCCAAAAAACTAGTTCTCGTGATTTCTTTATTTCAAGACGGTTTGATGAATTTTCTTTTAAATTTATTTATGTTCGACTCATTGTTTAACTTGTTTCATTGTTTGTATAAGAATTAAAATTAAACACTTGGATATGATTTGGGAGTCGTGACTACCACTTTCAAATCAAAACATTCTGTATCAACAAAATTGATTGGATAAAAGTCATAAAACTCATAATTAGAGAACGAACGTACGGAGAATTCTGGTGAATTTCGAACCATATGGAATGACAAAAACCGAGAGGAGGGTATTTGAGGATACAAATTGCCCTAGACCCTAGCCAGGGCTGCCGCCCCATTGCTTAGGGACATAATAAAGCTCATACAAGTATACACACCGCACCTCATGACTTGTTTAATGATTCACATTAGTTAATCAAATTAATTCAATTACACAAAAATATCCAACATTTTTTTAGTGTTTGTTGACTATATTAAAATCCTGTATGCGATTAAGCTATATACAAATGTATATGAATTTGAACCAAATTATTTTGTATTCTAAAACTTATGAGTAAGAATCTGTTTGTTAAAAAAAGTAGTTTGGCACTAGATCCAAGAAAAAAAACTGCTAGGTTTATTATTGAAGTTTAGATGCTTTTGACATAAAACATATAAGAAAATCTTAAATTCTAGCAAATAATTTGGTCAAGATCATTAGCAATTTGTGTACTTATATTTTGTGGATGCATTACTAGATTCAGCTAGCTGTTAAATGCCAAAGTAAGTAATGACACAACTCATGCATTAATGAGTTGTAAAGCAATAAAACATTGCACTTCCTTTAATGGCATCTCCACCAGTTTTTTGCTTATCAGAATTTGACAAACTGTTTTGATCAGAGTCAAATGATACTAAAAGTGCAAAGAGAAACAGGTCAAACAATTGTAGTAATGTATAAAATTTATACATTCCTTTGATAAAAAAATGTCACCATAAGAATCAACGAAATCAAACACTCATAACCCGCGAAACAACTTGAACGAAGAAGTTGAACCTCACCAATATCTTAAGTCAAAAGTTGTGTTTTCGGTCTTTCGATCAGGAGCTCTTCAGGTTTAATATCAGCCACACATGTGTTAATAATTAAATAACATATGTGGTCCAGATTTAGTTAAGTGGTTCACACGATAAAAGCTGGTTCACATAATACACATCCCCTATTGGGTTATGTTTATATATAGATTTCAATGTGACACTTGAGGCCATCCAAATGGTGGGAAAACACACCACAAGAAAGTGTTTTCTGATTACCGCGATTGAAGAAACCTTTCGATGATTCCTAACTCTTACGGGCCTTTGCATTGAAAAATTGAGGATACTTGAAAAAAAATATATAGAAGATTAAAATACTAACTTATAGGTGATCATCGTAAGTGAGATATGGTCTGATGAAAGTTATAAATCACTTGAATAAAGTAAAAAAAAAAATGTTTCTGAATAGACAATATTGGTGTACTCTGGCCTCAAATAAACAATTGATCGAGGGTCCAAACCCTCCAAGGTGTAGGCTGTGGTGAAAAAACGAAAAGTTATATTACTAAAAGGATTTAACATATATAGGACAACAAATCTATTTTTATTTCTAAACTTCTTTAAATTTACTTACGTCATGCTCAATTTTTGAACTCATAAACTTCCATCTAAAAGACTAACACTTATATCAAGTGACTTATTCTCACATTGACACAATTATAAAACTTAATTACTATTAATTAAAACCCAAAAGATACTTCTTTGGTTCTATTAACTTGTTCGGTTTAGCAAGATGAAATGTCTATAAAACTTAAAACAATTTTTTTTAGAAATATTAAAGATTTTTATTTATCTACCAGATGAATTATGTGAGGAAAGTTCATGAAAGAGGGGAAAGAAACACCATGTGGATACAGAAAAGAGAGTGAGTGAGTGAGTGAGTGAGATACCGTTGCTAATGGTCTAAATATATATGTTGTTATAGAGTTACATGTTTTGTATATAGATATAATATATAATAATTATAAATCATGAAACAATTTGCGCCACAAAGCAAGATTAAACTTCACGGACGTTTTCACACGGGTTTGTAGCCTGAGTTCTAGCGGTTCAACGGGAACACTGTCTCAATCCATCATGGTTTAACAAAGTGTTGAATGAAGTAGCGTCATCACTTAAGGTACTTGTGAAGTACAAAAATCTTACGAGTTAGGTTTATGGTAGTTGAGATTACTTGATAAGAATAACTCCACCACGCTATGATCTCTCTATCTCTCTTCATCACTTAGATCATCTCCAATGGTTTTTATAAATCTTAAACCGGATTTGACACATTAGCTGGCATATCAGATTTCCAAAAACCAGTTTTCACACTCCAACAATACATCCACTTTCAAACAAATTAAACACCACTTTATGCTCCGAACTCGTTCCTCTAACGGAAGAATGGATATCTACTTTTTGCCACCTCATTCGGATGAGGATTGAGGTCTCCAACCCACCATTGGAGATAGCTTAACTTGTGTTATGGTCGACACACATGTAGACATCCACATGTATAGATTTATGGATTTATCTTTTACGCATTTAACTAGTAGGGGCCGTAAGTTGCGTCATTTTAACAGCAAGTACTCATTGCATGTTACCAAGCCACCTCTATTACCCTTTTCTTTCCATCCCTACACCCTACAATCTACACAAACACTTACACCCTATATCCTACACAAACACTTGTTTATGAATGTATACAAAACATTTCCGGTACAGAATTATCGTTAAGCAAAGAATTGCAAGAATATGATATCATTTACACATAGTGTGAATTAAAAGATAATCATGGAATAAACAAGCGAAACATATGTGGTTAATATGACGCTTTTATAGTTTTATGTATCACATTTAAAAAGCTAGGTACAAGGTTTTATTCCTTTTCTTGTAGTTTAATTTTTATTAAAATCTTAGGTTAAAAATATGTGTATTACACAGGTTTAATTAATAAAAAAATCTTAAATAATTAGTAATGAAGACTTAAAAACTATAAAATGATATTTAAATTTTAATGTACTACTAATAAATAATTTCAAGTAACGTTAAATGATAACAATATAATTATTTTTTTTTAAATTTATTTTATTTATTTTGAAATTGGAAAATATGTCTATAGTTTTTAGTAAAATTCAAATTTATTATTTTTATAATTACGTTTATTTTACTTCTCTATTTGAAGTTTAAGTTTAAATTTTTTTATACTCTATTTTATCTTAAATTTTAAAATGATTCAACTTTTTATTTCTAGAATCACTAACAAACGAAATTTAAATAATTTTACACTTAAAAAGTTTATTATGATTGATCGTGATTGATGTTTTTGTTGTATATTTTTATTATTAAACTTTTATTTTGTTATTGTTTTATTATGTACAATATGATTATATATTAAATAAACCGATAATACATATGTAAACATATGCAACAACATAATAAATTAATTATGTATAACATTGTCTCATATTAAAAAACAAAGATGCTAAATTACAAACAAAACAAATGTTATGTACAATTTTTTTTTTTTAATTTGTAAATTGTGTTTGTACTTATTTTTTTTTTTTTATTATTGTACGTAATGAAAATCATTCTTTTATTTACATTGTATTACATATCGTACAAACTTTAATTTACAAAAAGTAATGAATTATAAATCTTTTTTTTTTATAACTCGTGTAACAAACGGATTTAAAATCTAGATTAAAAAGTTAAAAAAGGAACTAATCAAAAAATGGTAGTAAATAAAACGGATAAACCCACGCTACATACTTTGGGATTACTATGAGTTAGTTATTTATTTGATATTTATTTTGTGTTTAAAGATTATGTGTAAACTGAATAAAACATGTTTGTCTTTTCTGAGTTTATTAATATAATAAACAATACCTGACATTTCAAACCAGATTTAGAGATATAGGTATGATCGATATTTATATATATGTAGATGCAGTAAGTCAGAAGAGGCATGAAGGCATATTGTCAGTTTGTGTTTCTGTTTGTGTATCTTCTCGATCTTCTCTCCAGGACCAACCTACTGTTTTAACATTCTCTTAACACCAGTACCACTGTTTATTTGTCCCACCATCAAACATATATACATCATACATACATCTTTAATTCCTATATATATTTATAAATATCACACTTTTCTTGCACCACCAAGAACACCATAAAAACACACACACACTAGCTACTACGTATAACATTTTAAGTGAAGGTTATCCATCAATCGAAATCATGGATTGGAATGATCATGTGAATCCAAGACCGTTTATTCCTCGACCAGCAGCTCAAAGTTCGTTTGCATTTCTTTACAATTATAACAACGATCACTACGTATACCCACCTGGTATGTAATTCGATTCTCACTCACTTATTATGAACGTTATCTTTGGTTATAAGTTGAATATGTACGTGTTGATCGGCATGTTTTCATCATGTAACAAATTACGTCTAAATTGTTAGTGTATCAAGAATTTAAGAACAGTAATTTAAGCATATGTGAATATTAGCATAAAGAACCTAGTTATCGTTCTAGATAATCTCTTAATTAAGTAGACGATTTATTAGACTATGTGTAATGATCATTTAAAAGGAGCTTTGATCAACATTTTCATCATGTAACAAATTACGTCTAAATTGTTACCGTTTCAAGAATTTAAGAACAATAATTAAAGTTTATGTGAATATTAGCCTAAAGAACCTAATTAAGTAGATGATTTATTAGAGTATGTGTAATGATCATTTGAAAGGAGCTTAACCATGTGGTCACATAGACGTCACGTAATCGAGGTGGGTATGACTAAAAATGTGTGTAATGGAGCTTGAATAGAAAGTGAGTGATTAAAAAAAAATGATGTGGATTATTTTCTATTGGTTAATATTAAAACAACTAATAAAATTAATTGCATTCATGTTCATCACCAAGTGACCATGGTCACTTGGTGATATCACTTGATGATCACTTCTCTTATGCGTAATGGTGGAAGGACTTGATGGTGATGTGACTAAGTGTCACCTACGATGGTCACTTGGTGGTCAAGCCCCATTACACATGGTCTTAGCGTTATCTTGGTCTTAAAATCTGTGTATTTATATTTTCTATTTTATTAGATGATTTAATTAATTAAGATTAGTTGCTAGCTTGAAGTATGATTGTGATACGTATACGTGGGCTATTGTTTTTTTACTTTCCTCATGTTTTACGATTTGCTACATTATATATATACACATAAGTATTATGGTAAATGTCTTATATACAATATTAAACTTGGCTTTTTGGCATTAAATTAAATAAAGGTCATATGTATGTGCTTCGATCAGCCAGGCATTATATATCAATATCAAATAGTACATCTTCTCTCCTCAAAACATATTCTTTTAATGTCTGAAAACATATTATTAACTGCACATTAAGGGGAGATCGATGAAATGTTTGCGTATGAAAAATGTTTTGAGACATGATTTATTTAAACGTTTCAGAACATGTTTGTTTACGGTCTCAAAATATGTTAAGTTTTCCAACTATCTAAAATGCTTTTTTTTTAACAATAGGATCTTTTGAGATGGGTTGATGGGTTTTAGGTAAAATTTGAATTGCATTTGATTTCTGGGAGCTTTGTAAATGATATTTACGGAGCATGCATATGTAGCATATCATGTTCCAAAGTCACGTGAGATTACAATGAAAAAGTAAGCTCCGTAAATGCCATTTACGAAACAAAAACCCAGTTAAGTTGTACCAAAAAAGCCACATTAGCATGCTCCGTAAATAGCATTTACGGAGCTTACTTTTTCATTGGAATCTCACATGACTTTGGATAAGGATATGCCACGTCTGCATATGGATCTCCTAGAAATCAAATGAAATTCAAATCTTACCCAAAACACATCAACTCATCTCCAAAAAACCCATTTTAAACAAAAAATTATATCTAAAACTATGTGTCATTAACATCTCAATACATGCATATGGATCTAACTATTGTTGAGTTTATGCAAATAGGAATAGAGGAGATGAAGCATCAAATGATGCAAGCACCATTGGCAATGATGGAAATGAACCAAAATGAGTATGAAAACAACAGTCAAGACAAGAAAAAAAGGTTAACAAGTGAACAATTAGAAGCACTAGAGAACACTTTCCAAGAGGAGAAGAAACTTGACCCAGATACAAAGATGAAGTTAGCCCATGAACTCGGTTTGCAACCCCGACAAATCGCGGTGTGGTTCCAGAACCGACGTGCTCGATGGAAAACTAAGCAACTAGAGTGCTTGTATGATAACCTTAAACAAGAGTTTGATGCTATCTCTAGGGAGAAACAAAAGCTTCAAGAAGAGGTAAAATATATGAAACTCTTAACTCTATTAATGTGTGAGTATATTTACAAAGAAATGCGTTATTTTTAGAACCACGATATGTTAATTAATAATTGCAAAAAACCATGATAAAGTTTATACTATTTATTATATGAATTGTCAAAATAAATGTAATTTTTAAATCTTTAGGATTTATGTTTTTGAAAGTTTGCATTACATACACATACATTATATGCAAATGTATGAGCATATATTCAACTTTACTATAGTTTTTTTACGTAGCCGAGTGTGAAACTGTTGCTCGAACTCGATTCGTTTTTAAACCAAACTGCTTGGTCCTTACGGTTTGGTCATGCTTGGTTTCACCCAATTAAGAATTAAAAAGTTGTTAGCTTTATATAACAAATTTAATAAGTATATGTCACTGTAGTTTAAACTTTAAAAGCTTAACATACATAATTAGTTTAATTAGTGACTATTTCTTGTAGTTTCTCAGACGTGTATGGATTTTAATAAATTAAAAATAAGTCTATTATCTTTTTCATGAAAAGAAACATACACCTACATGATATAGTTAGATTGTGAGACTTGAACCCGAAAGTCGAAACACCTTTTTAAAAATACTTACATAATTTTTTGTATCTATTTTTTTTTAACGACAAACTCACACACATGCAATAAACTAGTTTTAAAATTCACATCATTTTTTCTTCAATCAAACTTGAACCTTCATCACTCGAATGAATACCTTCCATTAACACCTTAACCATAGTGCGTATAACTTTAGAATGCATAATAGATTAATAGCTCTACACATTTATAGTTAACCAAGCCTCTAAACTTCAAGATTACACTTCATTAATCCTTCAAACAATATAACACTATCTGAAATTGCTATTATTATTTATTTCTTAAAGGTGTTAGCACTAAGAAGCATACTAAAAGAACAAGTTAGCAAGAGACAAGGTGCGGGTTCTAGCACCGCGGGGTACACTTACATGTCCGGTGAAGAAACTGTCGAGAGCACGTCGGCAGCCACAATTCGCACCGCCAACGACCACCACCGTCATCTGACACTCGGTCAACACCAGGCGGTTGCACCCATTGACAGCAATTGTATGATGAACTATGATCCGACCTCTTCAGTGCCTACACCGTCATACTCTAACTGGCCGGTTCTTCCGTCTTATCCATAAATTTGTAGAACTTGTAGCTAGCTAGCTATTTGCTTACGTGACTCGGAGATCGTTCAAATAATATTCTTTCAGTTTTTGTTATAGTGAGTAAAATCTAGGGAAACATGATTTAGATTAGAGTTATTCTTGTTTGATATTCTCACAACTGGTTTTTTTACGACATAGTAATCTACTTTTGGTTAAGAAAAGCATGAATCGCACATAAGTGACAGAGTCTAAAGCCGAAGCACAAGTGTAAAAGCAGCAGACTTTTTGTATGCAAAACGCAAGGTGTCTATATAACTTTTTATACGTCACATAGGTTTTTCGGATCTTCTAACCAAAAATAACTATAACTAAGGTTTATATATGATATAATGTATAAATTACTTGTATAAAAAACCCATTTTTCCAGACTCGCTAACCGGTCTGCGACAGCCCTCGCCTAGAACGCCACAGGAGGCACCCGACTCTTGGTTCTAAAGCCGAATCATGGGATGAGTTCGAACTGCTATCTCTGCAACATAACGCATTATGCTTAACCCTAAATGGAATTCCCCCCGATCATCACCATGGGCTGTCACCCAAAGCATCACCTAGTGGGTTTTAAACACCAAGGCCCTTATTTAACCACCAAGGCCCTTATGTAGTGGTTATAAATTCTTATATATACAATATTTTTATACATTAAAGCATAAAAAAACAACCCCTGTAAAAGCGTGTGCCTCGATGGGATTTTATCCAAAAAACAAGTTTTTTGTGCGCTTCTTGTACAATATGCGCCTCATATATATCACACAAAGCGGGGAAGCTTGCGACTAGAGGTAGGGGTGTGCAAAATTTCGGGTTACCCGAAATTACCCGATACCCGGTTTTGATATTACCCGAGACCCTTTTTTTTATGTTTAAGAACTTCGTTTATTAGCAATTGGTAATTGTTTGATTTGTTTTGGTAATTGTACTGATGTGCTACCAATAAATTAACATAAACAAGTTTATTTGATCCGTTTGCAAGCCTGTAGGGTTCTAATATATTATGAAACGAAAATTGGCATTTCATCGAGCAATTGGTGCGCATCTCTTCAATGCTAACAATTTAACATGAAATCAACCACATACTTACTCCTTTTATGAATAATTAGGCTTCACATCCAACTAGGGTGCTTATTCAATGAAAACAAAAACAATCAGCTATAATGTAATATTGTGTTTACCTATTAGTCAAAATGGCTGAATATCGAACATGAATGCTTTCAATCGCTCAGGCTTGAACCAAATCTGAAAGAGCAACTGTATGAATCATGACATTGACACTCTTGATGATCTGAACAGCAGCGCAGGATGAATCACATAATCGATATGTTGATCGGTCTCCGGTTTACTCCAGAAACCGTTTAATCAAGACCGGTACCCAAATATGCCATTCCGGTTCAGTCATCGGTCCTGCATTTTACCAGGATTCGGTCATCGGTCCGGTCCGGGTAGTGTGAGCTCGGGTCGGTTAACCGGAAATGGAAACCCCTACCTAGAGGCGTTTTTTCCCCATGAGACGCGCTCTTAAAAATCCATAATCTACTTCATAAAAACTACTTATTGTTCACCATGGGATTCGAATTCTCAACCTTTATGGAGCGCCTTTTAACGCTCCAAGATACCATTGGGCTAAATGTGTGTTGGTATAATTTTAAAACCGGGTCTTTTAGAAAGAACTGGTAATTTAATCTTTTTAAAACCGTGTCGAGCCGAGTTGCCCAAGTTATATATAGTACAAGCTCGAATTTTCTGCTTGATCACTTGAGACGAGCCGGTTTGACTTGTGTATGAGGAGTTTAAGCGTAAAGTTTAATTAGCTTCGTGATCCGTTCAGCGAAACAACTCGATTATGTTCGAGCTTGAGTTGTTGGTCCTGGCTCGGCTCTAATTAGTTCGGCTCGTGAACAATTCTACTGATATAGTCATTAATCATTATTGTTTTTTAAACCTTTCAATAAAGCTATGTTTTGAGTTCCTTCTAAAGAGACAAACGAGAGAAAAAAAAGTAGAATGAAATATTAAAGATTTGTGTTCTTAAGTATAAAATAAATGAAGTATAAAGAAAAGAAATAAAGATTTTTATTAATCTTTTTTTTTAAACTCTCCTTCCAAAATGAGTGGATTTGAAGAGAAGATAATCAAATACAAATATAGGGTTTTGTCTTTGCCGATTTTACCCTTTCACTTTATATAAAAGGATCACGCAACATTCATTTAAAAGATATAGTTGCAAAATTATAACTTTATTTACTTTTATTTTCAACTCGAGAGTATATAAAATCCTTAAACTTTCTAAATTTTATAAACCCAAAAACATGAAATTACATTGCATCATTTCTCTTCCCTTATACTTTTTTCTTCTTTTCTTTCATTTTTTTTCTTCTTTTCTTTCATTTATTAAACGTGAAAACCCAATGTCAATAATAGATCATGATTGCCACATGTCATTTCCATGTAGTAGCCAAAGAACCAAGCTTCGAAATGTCCCAGACCCACATTAATCGAGCCAAAGAATCGTGCTTGATACACCGAACCGGACCACTTAACCTAATTAAAAGTCGACTCCGCAATTAAACCAAATCCGAACCCAATGAGCAATTATTAAAGTCATTTGCTTTAAATTTAGGAAGAGGGCCAGTGGGGACGATGCACAAGTAAGTACACAACACATCTAATCGTATAAATTATTTAAGTAGTCCAGTAGCCCAAACATATGACGGTCCAGTGGTCCAATCATTAAAAACTCACTAATTTGGGAAAAAACTTAATTGCATACTATAGCAAATTCACATCTTTTAACATTACGTGTAATTTGTATACCTAACTATATTTTTAGTACTTGGGTCACCAATCTCTCTGAAGTACCATGTTAAATACAATTCTACAAATATGGCCTGGTTAATGGTTGACTAGGATATCGCATTATATGTATCACTCGTGCGTATTGACACATACTATTCATATATCTATACTGTATTATAATATACGGGGATGACAAAAAAAGTGATTTACATAAATTCAAGAATTTAGGCGATCTAAAGTTTTGACATATATGTTACAATTATTTAAAACTAAAATAAATACAATTCTTTAACCTAAAATAAATATATCTAATTTCTATACGTAATTAAAATGATTAGATTAACTTCAATCAACAAAAGATATCAAAATTTTGTTTTAATGGATGAACATTAGATTATGTTACATTAAATCACATAATCACGTAAAACAAATAATATAAGAAATTGTAAAAAGTAAAAGTTTAAATTATAACACAGTGGCTGGAATGACAACTGCTTTTACAAAGACGATTTAAGGTTTTACGTGAGAAAGTTATACTTTTCAATGTGTTTTTGTTTACATATTTTGATATTTGGAATCATGCCTGAATCCTTGGCGCAATGTGTGGTGCCAAGAAAAAATTGGCTATTAATTAAAAATAACGTGAAACTAATATTTTTATGGTAAATTGGATTTTAATGATCTAAACTATGACATATTGGCTAATAATAATATGGACAATCACTTTTGGGTAACAATAATCCTAGCTATCACTTTAGTTTTCAGTAGCAATCCCACAAGTAAAATTATCAAAGCTTTACAATAGATTTCCTCTCAATTTATATCAAAATGACAATTATAAATAAAATACAAACACGTATAAGCAAAATTGAGTATAAATCATTTGTAAATCAAGTGAAAATCTTTGATAATTTTGCTTGTGGGATTGCTGCTGACAACTAAAGTGATAGCTATGATTATTCTTAAGCCAAAAGTCATTGTTCATATTATTATTAGCTAATATGTTATAGTTTGGATTATTAAAATCCAATTTGCCTTTTTATAATTGATGTAATAATGCCTCACCACCTTGCTTTTAAATAGATGGTAATCGCTTCGAGGCACTTAACTAAGGATGTCAATCGGTCGGGTTTGGGGCGGGTTTAGGTGATACCAACCCCCAAACCTGTCGGGTATCTATCGGGTATTGGTATACCCGTTAAATTACTAAAAATACATGTTAGGTATATTGGGCTCAAAACTTGTTGGGTATTTATCGTGGACTATTGATCGACTAAAAAATATATACTCCTTTCAACAAAATATATTTTAAGTTTACAAAATAAACATTACTATATTTGCGTTCGAGTTTCATAAAATATCCTCACAAAGAAAAAAATTATTTGATATAGTTATATAAAAGTAATTAATATTACGTATATATATATAATCCAGGTATATATAATCCGGTAATCAGGACAGGTAAACGAGTATATTACCAAATCCATACCCGAGAAAAAATTTAAAATTAATCTCACACGGCCAAAAACCATCGGGTTTCGGGTGTACCCATCCCATACATCGTGGGTTTCAGGTATATCAGGCTCGGTTGTTTTTGCCATCCCTACACTTACAGTGTAAGTATATCTTGCTAATTCTTAAACACTTCAATGTGTAAGATTTTAAGTTCTTTGTACAACCAAACAATCTCTAGTTAGCAAATCGAATCCTAGTTAGCATGTTATGTATATATAATCCGGTAATCAGGACAGGTAAACTAGTATATTACCAAATCCATACCCGAGAAAAATTTTAAAATTAATCCCACACGGCCAAAAACCATCGGGTTTCGGGTGTACCCATCCCATACATCGTGGGTTTCAGGTATACCTGTCAGGCTCGGTTGTTTTTGCCATCCCTACACTTACAGTGTAAGTGTATCTTGCTAATTCTTAAACACTTCAATGTGTAATATTTTAAGTTCTTTGTACAACCAAACAATCTCTAGTTAGCAAATCGAATCCTAGTTAGCATGTTATCGCTAAACATGTATAAACAAAGTTTGTTTTTGCAAACTACAAACAAATCTACATATCGAAGCTAAAAACAAAACTATTCTACCTAAACATGCTAACTAAAAACATCAACCAACAACATTATGTACATGAAACACTTTAGAAACTTAGTTACTATCGTGTAAAGTTACCATTTCTAAAGCTATTGACTGCTACAAAACTCAAGAAAGCCCATGAACTCATGGTTATGGATCATCTTGATGCTTTTTCCCACACCAATGACCCCTGCATATTGATAATCCAAGTTCATCATTGTACAACTTCTTAAGCACAAAGTACAAGAAAAGTGGAATTACAAAGTTACCCATTGTGAGAGCACTGGCAAAGATGACAGCAGACAGAATGAATACTATAAGTGAAGCTCTTTGTAGAAACGCGACAAGTCTTCGTATCACAAATTGACCCCAGAATCCCGCCATAACAGATACCGCCATCAAGTATAAAGCTTAAAAAGAATTTAAAAAAATAAAAAATCATATAGTGAGCTAGCATTTTGACCAACTTACTCATGAGCGGGTCAATTTTGGTCGTGTTTTTATTTTAAACGGGTCAAATAATAAGAAATAAATAGCGAAAAGGGGAACGAGTCAAACATGTTGACTTTGACCTAATTTGACCGTTTTAGACCGTACTAAAACATGACCCGTTTTGACAAATTACCCATATACCCAACCCGCCCATATTGCCAACTCAATGTTAAGGAGTATTTAGTCAAGTTTTCATAAAGATCATCATCATCGTACTCAGTATATCCCACTTAACAGTAGGATCTTATGAGGGTAGATGTAGACAGCCTTACCTCTACCCCGTAGGATAGAGAGGCTGCTTCCGATGAGATCTCCGGCTCATGATGCCTGATTAACCGTCTATCGTAGCTTTTAACGTTATTTTCATAAAAATAAGTAAAATAAAGTTAAAATTAGTGCAATTTTACTTTTATACCATGAGGAATTGGGAATCGCTTTAGAAGGTAAAACTCGACCACGGATAACGATGATGAAAACATCATCACAAATGTCGCTGTCGCACTTGCAACCTACATACACGAATAATAGACATTAAACACAAATATTATTATAAAATTGTTTTAATAAAACTTTCGCCACATGATACAATTCTGTTATAGACAAAATTACAGAAAACGTCTATTACGTTCACATGAAATTGCACTAAAGGTCCTCTACATTTGGGAAAATTCCACCAGAGGTCCTTTATGGAGTAAAAGGATGAAAATGCCCTCATGTGTAACATGAGGGGATTTAACCCAAAAAGTTAACGGGGTTAGCTACAAAGGATGTAATCTGCAACAACCGTTTCCTAAAAGTATGAAAAAATAAACTTTTAAAGATAAAGGACTTTTATTGCAATTTCATGTAAACATAACATACGTTTTATGTAATTTTGTCTTTATTATTAAAAATAATTCTATTAATAATAAATATTGAATTAAAGTTGAATACGTTTACCTGCGGCATGACACCAATCTCAAGTAACAACGGTCCAAGAATGAACCCACCACCGGACCCCAACAAACCACCAACGGTCCCACCCAAGATCCCGCAAAACGCGCAGAAAATAAGGTGGGGTGCGGTCCAGTCGATTGCAGCCTCACAAACCGATTCGGGATTACCTGTGTTTTTTCTTTTCTTACTTTCTTTGTACAATTTAACACATTCATATCCAAATACAGTTAGTGCTACTGGAAACTGCAAAAACCACATATCGCAGTTATAAAGATTGTACAAAAAGGTGTTGCGTATTGCGATTTCATCAGTTGATTTCAAATTACCTGTATTATGGTGACTAACCAATATGAATTGCTGCATATTACTAAGTCCTTCTGCAGAAAGATAAATAAAAAATAATAATAAAAATAATAATAAAAAATAAAAACAGTCAAATGTTTTAGTTCTGAAACTCGAATTTCTCATGGGCGAGCTTAATTTATAACATCGAACTGCTTCTTAGTGTAATAACTTTCCAATAGATTAATCTGGTTATTGTTTTTTCATCTAGAAATGTTACAACAAAGATGATTTTGAAAATATATATGAATATGTTTGACTCTTGAAAGTCAAAACTATGATCTAAATTTGGTGAAAAAGACTGAAAACTACTGACCTTAATAACTTGTCAATAGATTAATCTGGTTATTGTTTTTTCTTCTAGAAATGTTACAATAATGTCGATTTTGAAAATATATATGAATATGTTTGACTCTTGAAAGTCAAAACTATGCTCTAAATTTGGTTAAAAAGACTGAAAACTGTTTACCTTAATAATTTGAAGAACTAGAAAGGCGAACCATACGACTATTAGGGCTGTAAGCATCTTCCAACGTAAATTGAACAGAAAAATTTGCTGCAAATTTTGATAACAAAAATAAAATAGGATTACACAATTTATTAACTTGTTTGAAAATGTGAAAATTAAAAAGTTTGAAGTTAACAATGATCACCATCGGCGTCTTCTCTTCTTTAGGAATCAGTGGCTCGTGTGTGTCTATCAACACTAGTTACAAAAAAACAAAAAGTCAAAGATTAACTGGAAAAAAATTTTAAAAATAATTTAAAATTTTGCATTTTAGCACTAAAAGATTCATGAAATATTCGTAAGGCTTACATTCGCCACGCGAATTGACAAATGCTCGTGGTCTTTCCAATTCTTTCTGTCATAATATCAAGAAAAGAAAAAGAAAACATAAATCAGATAAATTTTGCATTTTATTCACCTCTAGATGCTAAAATCTAAATCAATAATAATAATTTTTCACCTTCATTATTGTTTCTTCCTTCCACATGTCAATCGCCTTCAAGAAAGACCTTACAGAAGTCCCTGTAAACAATGTAACATTCGAACAAAGCGAGTTAATGATTGCATAAATGCATAATCAAAGCTTAACAATCATTCTATGGAACAATTAACAACTAAATGACTAAAATAATCAGTGGATATTAAGATGTATACAAACAGAACTGTGATTGAATCAGTCTATATGCTAATATCAAGAAACAACATTGATTGTTACAGATTTAATTAAAATTGTACTGATATTGATTCATAATGATCAATGAAACAAATCAATTATCAACTGTTTACATATCTTTAATGAAAAGTGTAAACGTAATTGAACTGAAATATATATTGATTAAGTGTGTCAAAGCATACAATGATCCTCTCTATTTATAGTGTG
>WOUH02000007.1:3840840-3854330 GCA_009936405.2 Stevia rebaudiana
TTTTACTTCTAAAAAGCTATACTTTGATTATAATATTTAGAGTTTATTACATAGTTGGTCCCTATGCTTTGCGAAAAGTAACATGTTTGGGTATTAAGGGTTAAAAGTAATAGGTTTGAGTTTTTTGTTTCAATTCTGTAACGAGTTTGGGTACCAAAATACCTCAAAGTCAAAGGGTATTTTGGTCATTTTATGCTAATATAACAGAAAAGTTAATGGAAGTTAGCCTTAATATCCAAACTCGTTACAAAATTTCAAGCATAACACTCAAATATGTTATTTTAAACCTTTAGTACCCAAATTTGTTATTTTTCGCAAACCACATCGATCATTTATGTTGCTAATTTTAATAATTATCTATACTTATATTTAATTACATTAAATGTGTAAAAACTTAAAAGCTTACTGTATCAATCTTTGACCCACTATCCGAGTATCCGCCCCGTGTGTTTTGCTACCTATAATTATTTTAATATCTTCACTTTTACACCACTGTTTGAGCTTTAAATTTCTCTAATTTTGTTATTTTCTTAGTTATGGATTATTCATACAGACCTCAACTTCAGACAGACTTCTAATTCCAAACTCAGCTGCAAGATCAATTGATAATTCCATACAAATGATCGAATTTCTCGGAAGAATTGTTGGCAAAGCACTCTACGAAGGAATATTATTAGATTATTCTTTTTCACATGTTTTTATACAAAAGCTGTTAGGTCGGTATAGCTTTATTGATGAGCTGTCAACACTCGATCCAGAACTGTACAAAAATCTTATGTATGTTAAGGTAAGCATTTATTTTAAATTTTATTTGTGGTTGTAGAAATCTTTTTTTAATGAATTAAATTAGTGAAAATTTCTAGTCCTTTTATTGCAGCATTATGATGGTGATGTTAAGGATCTATCATTAGATTTTACAGTTACTGAAGAATTACCTGGAAAACGACACGTTGTAGAACTTAAAGCTGGTGGTAAAGATGTCAGTGTAACAAATGATAACAAGTTGCAGTACATATATTTGATGGCAGATTATAAACTTAATCGACAGGTATATATAAACTCCTATATAAATATAAGATTTTAACATATAAACTATTGAGTTAATTACATACATGGTCCCTGTGGTTTGCATAAAGTAACATGTTTGGGTACTAAGTGTTTAAAGTAACATGTTCAGGTTTTATCGCTCATTTTTGTAACAAGTTTAGGTATTAACGCTAACTTACGTTAAATTAGGGTGAAATGACTAAAACACCCTATAACTTTTTACTCTTTGATGTTGTTATTCTAAGGCAAACTTCAAAGGGTATTTTGGTCATTTTACTATGACTTAATGGAAAAGTTAACGGAAGTTAGTCGTAATACCTAAACTCGTTACAAAAATGAAAGCATCAAACTCAAATATGTTACTTTAAACACTTAGTACCCAAATTTATTACTTTACGCAAACCACAGGGACCATGCATGCAGTTATTCAAAGTCAAAGGGTATTTTGGTCATTTTGCTATGACTTAACGGAAAAGTTAGCGGAAGTTAGCCTTATCAGTTAACACCTAAACTCATTACAGAAATGAAAGCATAAAACCCAAATATGTTACTTTAAACACTTAGTACCCAAATTTGTTACTTTACACAAACCACAGGGACCATATATGTAATTAACATGTAAACCGTTTAAGTTGATTTATATATATGATGCACATATGTCAGGTTTTGCCACTTTCAAATGCCTTTTGCAGAGGACTAACAGATCTTATATCTCCATCTTGGTTAAGATTGTTTAATGCTGGTGAATTCAATCAGGTATTATTATTTTGGTTTGTATTTTGAGTTTTGACTTTAACGGGTGATACTGATAACTGATGTTTTTTTAAAAGCTTCTTTCTGGTGGAAATCATGACATTGATGTTGATGATTTGAGGAATAATACGCGGTACACTGGTGGTTATACTGAAGGAAGTCGCACAGTAAAGCTCTTTTGGGAGGTATATCCTATATCTGGTTTTTCCATCTCAAAAGCTTATTTTTATCAGTTCCCAGGGGTATTTTGGTCTTTATTAGTTTTCTGGTTCCTGTAGTATAGATTAGGGGGGTTATCGTAAGATTTATATCCAGCATTCCAAAAATTGGGATTAATCGCCAATCAGTAATCCACCATTGCGAATTCACCTAATTAGAGGCTAAAATCGGTCAAAGTTGGTCAAAATCAGTTCTGAAAAAATTTCATATAAAATTTCCAATCTGATTAATCGATAATCAGTGTCCCATCGTGGCACCACCTGACTAGCGTCTAACGATTTTTACAACACTTTTCATATCTCAAAACGGAGACACCATTGAATTTTTTTTTTAATTACGAAATGAAGCTTTAGAAACCTATCTATTTTCTTTTTATAATCATTTCAAGTTAGTTATCATTGACATTTTGTTGCTTACTTTGATTCATCAGGTTATTAGAGAATTTGAACCAAAAGAGCGTTGTATGCTCATGAAATTTGTAACAAGTTGTTCTCGAGCTCCATTACTTGGCTTTAAACACCTGCAACCAAGTTTTACCATTCACAAGGTATTATATTTATTTTTTTATAGTCTAAATTATCACTATATATTTCCATTTTAAAGTTTGTAAGTAAAGCTCTATTGATAATAAATTACTTTAAATAAAAGAATGATTTGATAGTATCACAAAATCGCAAGTAGCCCATTTGATTTTGGTTTGATATGGTGCTTTCTCTCTCATCTGCTTGGTACTTACAAACTATATACTACATATATGAAGTATATCATACTACATATATAACTTTGTTCTAAACATATGTAGTACGATATATTGTTGTATACTGCAATCTGCTACATATATGCAGTATAACATACTACATGGAGTTAAGGGTAACTTTCACATGATACATTTATATTATATATATATATAGGGACATGGATAGAGAAAAACCGACTCGAGTTGGAAAGACCCAAGAAACCCATAAATTCTACATAGATTCTACATTCAATTTTATGACTTTTGGTAAAAAAAAAATCTAAAAAACTCTGAGTGGATTGTTCTAGAATTTTTTTTTTTTACAAAATTTGTCAATGTTACATATGTAACATTTGCTGAGACATTAAATAGACGTGAATTTTTGTTATTTTTAAATAAATACTCATCGGTGTTTTATTTTTATTTTTTTATAAAAAGTGACGAAAATCTATATAAAACCAACATTCTTTTTAAAAAAATAATAATAATGTTACATATCGTTTTCTAGGGTCTTCTCAACTCAAATGGGTTTTTACTCTATCCTTCATCTCTCTCTATATATGTGTGTGTGGGTGTTATATTTGGACCGATGAGAAAAAGAAAGACAACTTATAATATAAAAAGTATATATATATATATATAGGTGGCATGTGATATACCTCTATGGGCCTCGTTTGGAGGACAAGATGTAGACCGTCTTCCATCAGCTTCAACATGCTATAATACTCTTAAGGTATCATATTTGATTGTCGCAAACTTATCAAACACACACATTGACACATGTATTTGTATTATGTTAGTTTGTGTTGTCATCAATTTAAATTAATTAGTTAATCGTGGTCTTCTTTTTTTTGTTGTATGAAGCTTCCAACTTACAAGCGGTCAACCACGTTGAGAACAAAGCTACTATATGCTATTAATTCCAATGCAGGATTTGAACTTTCATAAATATTCAAAATACCATTTACTTATGTAAGCCCCCTTTTAGTTACTTATGTAAGCCCATTTTGGTTACTTATGAAAACTTTTGTGTTTTTGCTACACGTTATATATGCTCACATATATAAATTGAAGAGGTTTCTGAGGTTTGCAAGTTTTAACAGTTTCAATACACCCTTGAACAGAAACAGTAACGTTTCAAGTTTTAACAGAAACTGTCACTGATGCTGAAACTTTTTAGGGTCATATTCTGTTAAGGGTGGACTGAAACTGTTGAAACTGGCAAATCTCATGGACGAAAACTGCGTACTTGAAGGTCAACATGGTACTTAAATTTTACAAGAGAGTATTTACTATTTAGCATGACTCTTTTAATTTTTTAACAAGAAAAAAATAACTGATTTAAATAATTTCTCTAACTGGTGTTTTATCTCTCACAGGAAAAGATGTCTAAAAGGTTGAATCTCGTAGTGATGTAAAGACGTACAAACCGGTATTTCCGTTTTTCATAATCTTGTGTGTTTTGTAACTATATCAAGAGTTATTTAATATATGTATTCGTTATCTGAAAATAGTTTGCTTTGCTTGTGTAAATAATATCACAAATTTTTGTACACGTGCATCTAAATAAGAATTAGCACAAATCTGATCTGAACAATTTTAAGACATTGGCTGGTGTGTTTGTCTTGTGTTTCTTCTCAACTCACAAACTTTTTTTAAGATTTGAACGAAAAAATACCTGAAAAAATGGGTACTAGGTGGTAGGTTTTATAGAAATATAACAATGGCTTGTTTGAACTAATTAATTAGAAGTTAGAACCACAATCAACTAACCAAGTATCTTTGTCGTGTAATACGGTCTACGTTAGTCAACATAATCATGCTCCTTATTCGAATAAAGAACAAAAAGTGTATGTAACGTTTTGTTAGGTGTTTGGGCCCGCAAAATGGTGGATTAGGTCGTGTCATTAAGTTCTGGATTTTTTTTAAGTATCAAATGAAAGCAACCTATAGCTTAATATTAAAAGATCATTTACATATTTATTTTCTTCACAAAATCATTAATTGCATATTCTCCCAAGCTAAAAAGCAATTATATATTTCTCCAACCTCTAAATTCCTTTTTCTTTTGTAAGAATAAAGGTAAACTAGTAATTGATAGCTGGAAAGGAAATGTCTACATTAATGAAATGATTAAATATGTAATATATACTCTATAAGAAGAGAATTTATATAATTGACTTTTTTTTTATTTAAAAAATATGTAATTATGATCTTTTATATAATTGACTCTATAAGTTAATCCTAAATAGCTAATCACATAATATTGCTTTATATAAATAACATTCTCATTTCAAAAGCAATGACACTTTTATGTCATGAAGTCATCGTTTTACTTATCATCAACAACAATATCAATACTTTTTTAGAAATGTTATAGTTTAAGTACTGGAGAAGCGCAATTTAATCCTTGAGGTCTACAAAAAAACAATCGCTATCGGCACTAAAGTTTCAAAGCTTATGTCATATTTGTCCATGTCTTACCATTTTTCATCCAAATGCTAGCAAACGATTTTGAGTGAAGAAAAAAACATAATACCCTCAACTATTAGGGTGAAAAACACTACTTCACCCCGTAAAGTGACGATTGACTAAGGCGTACTAGATTTTGATAGAAAACTTAGTTAAAATGAAACGAAAAAGACAAATATACCAGTTTTGAAACTCTAAGCACAAAAGCTGATGTGACCTTACTAGTTTAAAGTTCAGTTTACTCTTCAATAATATAATAAAGAATAAACACCTTAGGCTTCAAGTTGCTCTCACCTGACCCAAATATCTTTCATGAAAATGAGTAATTTTTTACATTTTAAAAACGATTACTTATAAATAAGACGATTTCAGGATGCTATCACCAATCCAATCGGGGTTCCCGTTTATTTGAGCATGTGTGTCAAAACTTAGCATAACAAATCTACAATCATTTAAATGCATCAAAAGAGGTGGCAGATTGTAAAAAGTTTAGCTGAATTAGATTATCCGTAGTGGATGTGATTATGGGCGTGGAGGGGGCTTCAACGCCCTCCAACGCCGAAACGGCGCCGGGCGTGGTGGTCGTGCTGGTTGGAGGCGTTGAAAGTTCGACGGGCGTTGGGGGGAAGGGGAAGAAGAAAAGCAGCAGTAGTTTAGGGTTTCGTGGGCCCCATCTTATTTTCTTTATTTTTTTTATTATTTTTCAACCAATAATAAAATACCACCTCATCCTCCTATTTTTTACCCAAAGCCCATTCAAAGCCCCAACCACTACACCCATTTCCATCACCCCTTCCTCTCCTGTGTGGCACTGACGCGTCATACTCAAAACCCATTCAAAGCCCCAACCACTACACATAGTCTTAAAAGCATTTACAACCGGTCAAAAACAGTTGTAACAGGATAAACACGTCGACAAATTAAACTTATAGTTCGCTTAAACCTAATTATAAATTGAGAACTAAATAAGTTACAAATATGCATAAACACACCCTTAACATAAACCTTATTCTCATACAAGACACAACGTTTACATAACACATAATTTAATATTACACAATCAGCCGTATCTACAACCTGATTATTATATAAGGCCGAAAATTATCATTTTGATATTTGGTAACTCATAAGTCATAATAATAACTTATCGCATTAGAAGCCGAAACGCTTCATTATCAGTCTCGAGTTCATACTCGAATCCAAGATTGTTCGCATGATACCGAAACTCGTCTATTTCATTCGATAAAACTTGAATACCAACTAAAACATTTGCCCCCGTTTCACCCTGTAAATATGAAAATGAAGATTTTGAATCACGAAAACCAAAAGGGTAAAATGGGAATTTTTAGTTTGTTGTAAATTCGAACCTGTGCGCGGTAATGAAACAAACTAATATTCCAACGTGGACTAAACGCGTGCAAAAATTTCATCAAAGCCCCCGGTCTCTCGGGAAAAACAAACCGACAAAGAAGCTCGTTTTCAACGTTAGTTCGACCTCCCATCTGAAAATTTAAACTTATTTTTGGTTAATTATTTTTTATGCATATAGTTTTCATTCCAGGAATAATGAGTTTATAATATAAAAAGTTAAAAATCAATATGCTTTCTTTTTTTTTTTTAAAAGACCTTCAGCCTAATTTTGGAATAAAAAAATACGTTACTTGTACGAACACATGAAAAAGTCACTAAACTAATTTTTGTATATTGAAATCCCTAAAGTTATCTAAAATGCAAGTATTTAAAAAATAATAATAAAAATAATAATTTAGTTGACCATGTTGACATTTTTATTTATTTTTTTGAAAACATGTCTAAGATGGTACATTTTTATTTCATTTTTTGCATATTGGTCAAAATAAGATGGTACAATTTTGCATTTGTCCTAAATTGGTCAAAATAAGATGGTACATTTATATTTTATTTTTTGCAAACATGTCTAATTTTATCAAATTTAACCAACTTAAGAATTCACAAGTATGTGCATTTTAGACATTTAATATACAAAAATTAATTTAGTGAGCTTTTTCGTGTATTTTTACAAGTTGTGAGCTTTAATATACCAGAATTACTTGAGGGACTTTGTTGTAAAATTATGAGAGTAAATTAGTTTTTTAAAGTATAAAACATCTGAATTGAATTTTTTATTGTAAATAAATTTGTAACGATATTGATTTATTTATTTTTTTGGATTTTCAAAAAAAATAATAAAAAAAAATTGCATCATAGAAAGAACAGTATTTAATTATTTATAGAGAAAAAAATTACCAGATGGCGTAAATGATCTTTAACCATATCATTTTTTGTAAATTCAATAGTTTTTAGTTTATATGACTCCATTCTCTCCACCATTGCTTCGAGTTCAAACTTTGTATGAAGACCAACACTGTAACAATCAGAAAAAAAAATATATTAATTTTAAATTGAAGCAATAATACCAGAAAAAAATTAAAACATTCTTGAAAGTTAAAACAAATAAAAGGTTCATACCTGTACAAAACTAGAGCTTGTTTATTTTCTTCATATCTATACTTAAACTCTGTAATATTCATCTTCCCAACCTGCCAACACAAATTATTAATAATACACATAATATTATGGTAACTATAAAAATTAAATCAGATAATTTAAAAATATCCATTCGAAACTTGGTATAATATCATACATACCCAACAAATAATCATGATATCAAATATATGACATATTTACCCTTGCAGTCACAAAGAACCAATTGCAAGTGATTAATACAGAACGAGCTTATGTAGAAAACTACAAGAACCATTAATATTATATTTGTTTTTTTAATTTTTTGTTTGTGTAAATACTAAATACGAGGATGAGGTTCCAGATAAAAATGTTTAATAGTTAAATAAAAATAAAAAATAAAAATAAATAAAAAAACTGACCAGTTCGGCAAACTGTTTAAAACTTCCGGGTTCTTCAGGCATGAAAGTTGCAAGAACAGCTTCTCGTTGTCTACCAACATTTGCGAGTTCGGTTACTAATCTTAATCTATCGAAATTCATGTTGGCCCCACTTGTTATTGCTACAACATTTATATCTTTAAGATTATAATATTTGCAATAAGCTTCTGCACCCGCAAGAGAAAGTGCACCTGCTGGTTCTAAAATGCTTCGTTTCTCCTCAAACATGTCCTACAACATAATATCTTAAATATTATATTAAAAAAAAATTACACCATTGCAAAAAAAAAAAAAAATTTTGACCCACTAAGATTTTAGAAAATATATATTGTAAATCAATGCTCACATTAGCATTCTTTTTTATCCCTTCTTTTTTATTGAATATTTACTCATTAAAAACTCAACTAAACATAAAACAAAAGTAAGAACTGACGAAATTACAGAAGAATATAGAGGGATTCTATAAATAAGGTTTAAAAACTCTCATAATTCGGTTGATTATGTTTTAAAAAAAATACGTGCACTTATGAGTGTTTAGTGCTTATAATAGGGTGATATAAGTTGTTTACAATAAGTACTTTACAATTGCTTAACTCAAATCAAATATGACTGGCATGTTCAAAATTACAAATTTACCCTTAGGTTGAAATGAGTTGAACAAAAAAACTATGGTAATATCCGAACCGAAAGAAAAATGGACTCACTTTTATGGACGCACAGATGGCATCACGACTAACAAGAACCACACCATCAATCAACTCTCTGCATAAACGGAAAGTTTCTGAACCAACTTCTTTAACCGCAACACCATCTGCAAATCCTCCAACTTGGTCAAGCAATACCCTTTGACCATGATGTAATGATAACGCCATTGCATTCGCATCAGCTGGTTCTACGCCAATAATTCGTACCTGAATTATTAAATTTCAGTTGATGAAAATCCATAAAATCAGATTATACATAGTGCGGTGTCTAAAAAGCTAATTTTTAAGAAAACAGAAGTGTATACAACATTGCAACATTAAATAATGATAATAAAAAGTTCTTGAATAGAGTCATGTGTCAGAATTAAGTTAGAAATTTTCGAAACAAAAATTAAGATCAGGAACTTTGAATTCCATGATTTGACAATTACTGTCAAATTAAAATATCCCGATAGAAATTGGCATGTTTTATTCATTCAAAGATTCATCGACGTTTCCTTTAAACAATATTTTTTTATATACATAGTGTGCTTCTGCTCTACGCCACTAAAGGCTTGCCAAGTTGCCAAATAAACCACCAACATAAGAAATTAAGAACACAAGAGTATAGAAACCAAACCTCTAAATTCTCTAACTGAAAAAGTATATTCATAACTTAAGTATATTAATATATTTATTTATTACCTCTGGTGATACCCTCTTCACATAAGCAGCAATACCAGCAATCAAACCACCACCACCCACAGGTACAAATATCGCATGAATTGGACCTTGCATTTGGCGCACAATCTCCATTCCAACAGTTCCTTGACCCATTATAATATCTGGATGATCAAAAGGTGGAATGAAAGTTCGGTTCTCACTCTCACCTCTTTTCTTTGCATATGCTTGTGCTTCATCATACGAATCACCTTCAAGAACAACTGTTGCACCTAACCTCTTAACTGATTCCCACTAAATACATCAATCAACAATGAAAGTAACCATAAGTTTAGGTATGATTGCGTCAACAGAAATACTATCTTAAAGCTGCATAAGTTATATGTGTTCATGTTTGAATGTTTTATCAAGTGAACCTTGATTCGAGGTGTGGTAATCGGCATGACAATCACCGCATCACATCCCAGTGTTTTGGCTGCTAATGCAACACCTTGAGCATGATTTCCAGCAGATGAACATATGACACCTTGTGCGAGTTTTTCTTTTGGGAGTTTCGCCATCATATTATATGCTCCACGAAGCTTGAATGAGAATACCTGCAAACTCAAGTTTGGCATCTTATTGTTATTATTATAACAGTCAAAAACCTAAAGTGCAATCGTGCAATAAGTTTAGCATAAAAATATGAACAATCGGATTCGTTTTATGTTCAACAGAGTACACATCTGCATAAAAACCTGCAAATTCCATCCGCTTATTATACTGATTTGATATTTTGATTGAACTAGAGGTATACCAATATATGATCGATTATCATGACTAATTTGAATTAAAACGAGTAAACATATGTGCTTACAGGCTGAAGATCTTCTCGTTTAAGCCAAACATTCACACCTAACCGTTCAGAAAGCTTCGGCGCGAGCGACAACGGCGATTCAATCGCTACATCATAAACTCGATTCGACGACAATATATTCGTCAAATACTCCATCTCACTCAACGCACCATTACCTTCTTCCACCTTATGGTCCGGTACCGCTCCCAACAGTCCCGATTCGTACTGATAAGACGCCGGAGACACTCTAAGCCGTTGTTCTCGAGCCTGCAACACCTCCGTCTTCATTCTAGCCTCCGGCGTCGGTTTCAAATCAACCTCCGCCTTCGATTTGAACACGGTGGCGAAAACGGAAGCTCTTCGAATCCTCGTTGAGTGCACATTATATGATTTGACGCCATTGTTAGGGATTTTGATGTACGGACTGAAACAAAGGGCCTCCATTTGAGATATGAGTATGTATTACCGGAGATGTATCCCGTTGCCGGTGACGGCGACGGTGCCGGTGACGAGTATGTTGGAGGCGGGATTGTTACCTTTTTTTCGTGTTTAGACTGAAAAGGAATCGAGGGTTCTCGGAGTTTTGCTAGAGATACATGTAGGTGATGTAAATATATAATGCAAGACGCCACTAGTCGCCGGTAAATTAATTATTATTATTATTATAGTTTTTGGGCTTTAATAAAATTCAAAACTGCAGCATTGTCGTCTGGCAGGCTAGTTGATAAGGTAATATGCCGAACTTGACCCGCACCCGGTAAAATGGTGCTTTTTAATTAACGTCCTAAAAAGGAAAAAAAATGTTTTTGTCTACAAACGATAGAAATAATTTAAAATTAACGTTTGAGAATTTTAACGGAGTGTAATTCAACTCATTTGAGCGACGTTAAAACCGGTTCGTCGAATAATACAACTTAAATCATAAAGTTCAACTATCAACTCTATATGCTAAAGGTACACCCTTAACCTTATACTAAATGTTAAATTCTTAAGTTAAATCTAAATGCTAAACTAAATTATAAACACGAGTTTTTAAACCCTGAAAGATAAGATGGTAAGATTTGATGAGCCGGTTCCGATGCCCAAAAATGAATTCAATAAAAGTTTTTTAAATTATTTTTTGTGATTGTTATCGGTTTTTTTAGGTAAAATCTTGTTTTTATTTGATTCTGACTTGTTTTATTAAGTGGTTGAGGGTCGATGTAGAGATACCCTTTTAAATTGGACTAAAGCAAAATGTGTTAGTTACAATCTAGGTTTGTTCAATAACAGTTCAAACCGAACCGGACAATTAAAGTTGCCATGTTTTGACTGTATTGGAACTTCATTGTTTGGTTTGCAATTTGCAGTTTGGAGAAACCTACTAGTACATGTTCGTTTGGTTTGTGTTTTGCGTTTTGAACTATGTATAGAAGTATAAATATCTTCATATACTAAGAACTTAACTAGATTTATGTGTATGTGTGTGTATATGTATGTATTTATTTGGTTCAAGTCGTCAAAACCGAACCGTCTAATAATTTATTTGTTCAAAAATCCCTATCGAACAACATTGTGAACACCCTTAGTGCAATCTTCTTTATGGTTCAACTAGGATCAAGTAGAAGACGACTCATTAGGATTATGTTTCTCTTTATATCTCTCTCTACCTTAATGATCGAGGTGTCGAGGGTCAATCAAAAACTATTTATAAACACTAACTTAACACCTATATTGTTTCAAGGGTAAGTAAGGATCGTATCCACAGGGAACCTTTGGAAAATGCTAGTTACTAATTAATTAAAATTACTGAAAAATAAAATTGGGTTTTGTGATTTGATTTTAGGAAACGCTTGCATAAACGAAAGATTTAGTTGGATTGAAATCAATTTAAAGAAAAGCAACCACTTCCGGGTTCCGGGTTCAAAACTAATTTTTAGTATGATAAACCTTGATTGAGAATCACATAGACATGATCCTTGATAATTTTGTTTGATTAAAGTAGTAAAAGAGAACAATCTTTTATATTCGTTTGTAACACGATTACCAAATCCTAAGTGTCAACTAATCATCTCATTTCAAATAGCTCACGATGCAAGAAAACCGAATGCAGATAATAAGCAACAACTAATTCAACACAAAAGACTCTTTTAAATTAACCAAACCGTTCAATGATTCGAGTTATAAACAACGAACACGATAAGAACAAAGTTTAATCACAATCTAATAATTAACTTACAAGAACCGTTCGCCCAGAAGCGATTACAAAAGATTTAGCCACTCATTGGCATGTTTGAATCTTGATTTGGTTGAGGTTCTGAAACTCGAGGATGATGACGGCTGTGTGTCGCTCTCCACTAAAAATCGTAACTAAGTCCCCTAAAAAGTGTCGGCCGGCTCCCTCGTATCTCCTCAAAAATAAACATATAAACCTAAATATTATAAAAGTACACGTCAATTTCTTTTTTTCCTCTTATTGACCGTAACCTACGGTCTCTTAGCATCACCTTACGGTCACTTTTCTTTTTCTTCTTTTTTGCTTCTGATTTGCGGCCAACTAGACGCAAGCTGCGTCCCTTTTTCACTTGACACCCTAAGCTCTCATATAAATCCACTTTTTCATTCAATCTTCAAAATGAATTAATTTAATCTTTCTCTTTAAGTCCTCCAACTTCATCATACTATTTTTATATGACATTTCTTTTATTACATCTTTAATCCTTCATCTTTCTTTAGCTTCCAAGTAACCCCTCAACTTTATTTCTCATCTTCCGACTAGCTTCTAAATTCATCTTTAAGCACCCAAACACCTACAAATAATAAATAACTCAAAGTAAACATGTTCGAGACCAAATATCACCTAAAAACATATAATTAATTCCTATAAATACCGACTTTCAACACTCGATCACTATTGAGTTCTAAGTTTTATGATCATTACAAAATAGTTATCCGTACATAACTTTATACCATTTAAATGTCCTAAACATTTATTACCCAATATCAATTCATAACCGTTAATTAAAACAGGTTTTATCAACAAACATGCAAGGTAATTCACTACAGTGTTCCTTATATACTAGCAGTACGCCCCACTACAGACCGTCGTCCGTTAAGCAGCCGTCGCTACTTTTAACCTCGCGTTGATCAACCGATTAACATCC
>WOUH02000007.1:3854430-3866074 GCA_009936405.2 Stevia rebaudiana
AAACCGTTCAATGATTCGAGTTATAAACAACGAACACGATAAGAACAAAGTTTAATCACAATCTAATAATTAACTTATAAGAACTGTTCGCCCGAAGGCGATTACAAAAGATTTAGCCACTCATTAGCATGTTTGGATATTGATTTGGATGAGGTTGTGAAACTCGAGAATGATGACGGCTGTGTCGCTCTCCAAAAAATCGTCACCCCCTTTAACCCTAATAAAAAAATGTATTTATAGTTACAAATCACGATCGGGTCTTTTTTTTCTTCTAGCTGAGCGTAGCCTACGGTCTCTTAGTCGCTTCCTACGGCCAAAACCCATTTTCCTCTAATTTGTCTCTGTTTTGCGGCCACTAGACCGAAGCCTGCGTCCTTTTTTTATTCCTTCATCGAAATCACCTTTTAAAACTTCTTCAATTATTGCAACACTTTCAATTAATTCAAAGTTTTCTTTTACCCCTTCATCTTTCATCTTCTATTTTTAAATGACTTTTCATCAATTACAAATTTAATCCTCCTTCTTTCTTTAGGTCTCCATCTAATCCCTCAAGTTTACTTGTAATCTTCCAACTAGCTTCATAATTTATCTTTAACGCATTCTTTACTCGTTTATCCTGAAATCACAAAACAAATACAAAGTAACTTGTTCGAGGCCAAATATAACACAAAAATATATATTTTAAACCTTATAAGCACCGACTTTTAACATCTGATCACTTAATGATATTCTGATCCAAAAATGCGGCCCTGGCATACTTGATCATTGGAGTGTCCACCGAGTAACAACTATTTGGGCCGTCTAATGAGCTTTCAATGGTGTTGCATCGAGCATGATGGTATGAGACGGCCAAACTGGTTCATGAACGTGAGGATGTGTTGTCTTCTCTTTATCGTTGAAGCATATACTTAGAGTACCGAATGACAAACTTTGCTTCTTCAATGACCGATGCGTAAATTTTGAAATAGGATTAAAAAAACACGGGAGTTAGCCGCTTTTAAAAAACCTTGATGGCGAGTTACCAAAGCAAGGTAAATTAGTCAAATAATTTAAAAAACATAAGTACAAAATTTATGAGAACCTTACTCTTTCATGTGATTTTTTAATAATCTAACTCTAATAAATGATTTCAGATAATATCAATCACATGTGATTTATAATTTGGTTTAGTATTCGAAATTAACGTAAATCTATTCACATTAATGTAAACGGCGGCCGGTTAACTGAATCAACCAAACCCTCTTTTTCAGTATCCAAATTAGTCAAACCCTCTTTTCTTAGTATCCGATTTAACCAAAATCTCATTCAATAACCAAACATTAGAAAACCAAAATCAACTGATTATAAAACATAAGAACCAAAACATAGGTAATATATAAGAAAAGCAACAAAAGAACCATTATATTTAAATTTCAGACCACATGAAATGTTCCAAAATTTATCGCACATCTTCTAGATTTAATATTTAAGTTTGTCTATAGCATTCATATTTTGTCAAATCTATCATGCATCCCTACAACAATTTATAGCCCCACTAGTTGCCACTGTCCAAAATAGTAAATTTACATAGATCTTGTCTATGATTTATAGTTGTAGAACCACATTTCAAATGTGTCATAAGGAATTAAGGATAGTATCCACTGGTCATTTAGATAGCCGCATTTGAGTCACTCGTTTTACTTCACGTGCTAAATTATATTTTGTTTGTTTTTTTCATTTTTCATTTTTGCTATATAGATGTATATATACTGACTCACCATCGCAAATTGATTAGTTACATTTGTTTTCAGTGTTTCTCTCTCTTCTTTAAGCTTCTACACAAACACCTATAGTTTATTTCTTAGTTGTAAGAAGAAAACCATGTTTTTCCAATGAAGTGCCTTTGAGGAAGACGAATGTTTAGGTTTCATCGCATGAACATAATTATTCTGAATCGCGATGATACCACGTAGGCACGTAGCTGCCACTGGGGTTGGTAATCTAGTGACAAATGCTTTGCGTTAGGTGGATCAAGTTTGCTCAGGTCATGAGTTCTAGGCTTAGACATTGTAATATGTGGGGTTTAGTTTCATACTAGGAGTATGATACATTGTCTTTGAAAAGAAAAAAAAATACCATGTAAAAACAGTTTTAAAAATATTACAATATATGTAATGTTAAAAGAGTTATGAAATAACAGTTAGGTAAAAGAACTATATATATTTTTGATTTATGTTGAACAAATTGTTGGTGATTTTAATGTCATTAAGGTCATATTATTGTTATTGTTTTTTACTTATTATCAAACAAATCAACTAAAATGAACATTAATTGAGTAAGGGTGCATGAAGTGCAAGTTGAATTACAAATATCCTAACAGAATCGACCAAGAAATTAATTGAGCCACCTTAAAAAAAAGTCAATCAACAAAGGAATTGAATTCGAAGAGTACATATATACTTTTCTCAATTGTTTCAAATATTTCAATTATTTCACAATTTACATTAGTGCTATATCCAACGGCTTTAATTCAACGACTTTTGTTCCAATTATTTCAAAATTTGCATTAGTGCCATTTTCCGGTCAAAGATAACTCTCCTCAATTATAGATACATCCAGCTAGTTTTTTCCAAAATAAACTAAACAAACTTTTAAACACGTTGAGTTTAATGAACATGAAATCGTGTATGTATAGATATATTAACAACAATAATCCTAATCCATACATGATACATTTTAATCTCATGATAACTCATGTAACACGTGTATCTAAACATGTCATAAGAGTTGACAAGTTAAAACAGGTTGTAAACGATTTGTCATACTGTATCACTCTAATCAAGTTTTAAGCAAAGTGATAGGTCATAATAAAATAGAGCAAACAATAAATTTCATATCTAGATTTATAGTTTCAGTCTCTAATGTTTTAAGTTTTAACAGTTTTTGTCCCTAAACCCTTAACAAAAAAAACTTAAAACATTATGAACAAAAACTGCTAAAATGAGAAATGTTTGAGACGAAAACTATAAAAAGTGAACTGAAACTATTAATATTTGCAAACCTCATAGACGAAAATTGTATTTTACTCTAATAAAATATGTGTCAAAGGGCCGATCCGATTATTAACAAACTCAACCTAAAAAGTAAAACCTAATTATTTTCATCCCCAACTACCAAGATATACTAATCAACATATAATTGACATGTATCATTAATATAAACCCATCCTTATATAGTTATTTTACAAAGAATAGTTACAAGAATCAACACTAAAAGTGGTTCAAAATGAACAAAAAAATATATCAATAATTATAAACAAGTTAACAATGACATGAATAAACCCCAAAACCAAAAACTATCTAAAACCGTGTTCTACACATCAACGATCACTCACTAACCATGAGCCACAGGCGGCAGGTGCCGCCTACTCACACCAGTCAGGCGGTGTTACGCCGCCTGCTCACCGCGAAAAGATAGACTGGTACAACCACTTCGGTTTTCACTTTTTACCATAGTGAAAAACCAAAAGTAACAGTTACTATATGAAGTAAAAGACCTTGAAGAACACTTGTTCTTAATGAACTGCTTTCACTCAACTCGCCTGCGTATCGGTATTCATCTTTACTTGAAGTTATTGAAACGTTTACATCGTTCGAGCCTGAATACGAACGTGTAGAAGACGGTAGAATATGATTTAATAATATTTGGTATTAAAAAAGGTGTAACCTAGAGAATTTTATGCTTACAATCATAATCAGTCCATCCAATTCGTTTCTTCGATAAATCGTAAACAAATATCTTATCTTTAAGAACAAGATCTGCAACAAGTAAAATATAGATTAAGAATTAAATCTTGAAAGTTAAACTATGTGTGACAAAACGACGGGTCAGGTGGTGATTTCGGGTCAAATTTGGTAGCTTTTTAACATGGGTCGGGTTGGTATGCAATCACTTATGTATTTATTTTTTTAATTATAATTAATTAATGTGTTGATATTATTTAATTTCGGGTTATTTTAACTAACCTCCAAGAATTGATACCCCGTTTTGAACTTTTTGGAAGCCGATGCACCATGGTGTACCTCCATCCTGCAACCATTTAATAAATAAATACACCAAAATATATTATTTAAATATTTTTACAATAAATTTATATATAATATTAGTTTAAAAAGACTTTTATGAATACTTACAACGGGGTCTCCATGTAAAAGATAGTTCTCCGGCTTTAGGATCATTGTTGCACCGCCAGCAAAATTTAAGGAAACCTTCGGGAAAACATCATTTATGCTGTTTATAATGCAACAAATAAATAATTAATAATAATAGTAAATAAATAAAAGTATTAAATATTTTTTGGAGGTACCTTGATGTAACTAAATAACATTGGGTGTCTTTAGAGATAACAGGTGTTGTTAATTGTGAAACAGCAGAAGTTATCTGCAATCAATATACAAAAAAATGGCAAAAAAAAATTAATATAAAAAATTAATGGATTTATTGACTCTTTGTGGTTGACATACATGGAGTTAATAAGTTTATCGCAAAAATGGCAAAAAAACAAAAAATGAAAGTTGAACTTTACAAGAATGTGCCTTTTTAGATAAAAGATTGTGCGTGTATGATGATATCGATCTGCAATTACATGCGATTAAGTTTGTCTAAATTTATCATTCTTTCAAACTAGAGTATTTTTTGGTATTACATAAGAATAAATAGTTTGCTACAAAAAGTCAACTACAATGGGCAGGTCATGGGGGTTGTTAATTTTTTTATAAAGAAATAATGTGTTAAATAATGGTTACAAAGTGACAAAAGTATATTATTTTAGTAAAGATTTACTTTTACATAAAAGTATTTAAGAGTTTGTAAGCATTAGAATTTAGAATACACTCTGGTTATCCTATACGGGTTTACCTAATTTTTTTTTATTTACATTATACATCAGAAAAAATATGACCAGAATTGACCAATTTTCAGTAAATTGCTCAAAATTTCCATTGTAAAAAATTTGCATCTATTAACATTCTGTTATAAAATTAACTTACGTAATAACTTTGGGATAATCTGAGCTCACATATTGCGTACTTATGAAAGTTGCCATTGACTTTATAATTTTCCTTAATTTTGTAAGAAGAAATAACATGTTTGACCAAAAAAGTCAAAACCAGAGGTGTACACAAAAGAAGGTAAAACTTACAGCATTAACAAACGGTTCAAATGCATCTGCAACAAGATATGTCAACGTTGTTCCTGTATCAACAATAGTTCCTCGGTTATCTGATGTGGCGAAAACAGTCGGGTCAATTGGCAACATTTGACCATTGACCGCAATACTTTGTAAATCCAGATTGTAATGAGGTCTGAAAGATTCAAAATCAGAAATCATTACACTTTTTTTGTTTCCTAATTATATAATCAAGAATATAAAATCTTTATTTGGCCATTGTTCTATTTGACTAATTAATTAGTAAGTATTTGACTCTTAATCAAATGTCTAAATATCCTTTAATGACAATAGAGGAATCAAGTGGTCCACATGCAATTCTAATTAATATCTGTGTTCAATTATTAAAGGGAAAAATCGTCATTTGAGACAGAAATAATTTCAAAAAAGTAGATAATGTTGTATTTCTTTTAGGATATCAGTTTTATAAAAATTGTTAGACGCTAGTCGGAAGTGGGGTACTGAGTAGTGATTAATCGAATTGGAACTTTTATATGTAAATTTTCGAACTTATATATACACACACACACACATTGATATGAATATAATACTTCAAAGTTCAAATAGTATATTTTAAACATAAACAATTAAACTTAAACATAACAAATCAAGTACTCAAAAAAATCTAAACATTAACATATATGAACTCGATTTTGACCAATTTTGACCAATTTGTGACAATTTTGACCGAAATCGCAACTATGGGGGACTGATCAGCGATTAGTCCCGATTTTTACAACACTGAGGTACATTACCAAAAACACACGATTAAATTAAAAAAAATCTAATAAAAGAAAATAAGTTTATGCGTAAAACTTACTGTGACGGGACAAGCGGACTATAAACCATGGTGGGGTCCATGATTTCACCAAGAACAAGTTTTCCACCACCCGTACCGTCTCCTTTTAAGCAATGTGAAAATACTTTTGGAGTAATTCCATGTGATGAGAGTTGTGACACAACCGATAAACCGTGTTGACCGAAACCAAAGATCCCGTCAATCGCCTTATCGGGTTTAGTCAAACTTCCCGTTTGATACGTGCTACACCTATTAAAAAGAAAAAAAAAGATTCAAATATTTAAATTTGCTTTGCATAATTGAATAAAAATATTAAGTTAAGGTGAAACAAGACTATAAGAGGTTTCATGATAAGAGTCAATATTATTTTGAGTGATAGTTAAGAACATTAAACATAAATGATATTTGCCTTGATAGTATAAATTGTTTCTCAATACTAATTTATTTATTAGTAACCATGAGAATCTATTAGAAAGCTTGTGGGACCCACCAATACCCTGCTAACCATTGAGATCAGGTAAAATGCAGCTTACGCATGCAGGTTGCCTTTAAGAGGGTTTTATATGTAGTTGCTTACAACAAAACCGATTTTCATAACGAAAAATAAACTTACCTAGTATATCATATACCCCTTTTTTTAAACTATTATAATAGTTTTTCACTTTCATTTCACATAATGCGTTTTCTCCACAAGAATGTAAAATAAATCAAAAGTTATCTGATTATAATCAAAGTCGTTACCGAATTTAACAACTCAACAAAAAAAAAAACATCAAAACATTTCTCTTTCACAACCCGTGTTCTTATAACTAATCATTTAATTCTTATCAAATAGTATCACATAAATAAATCCAAAAGGCATATACCTTTTTATGTATAATATGGATCTATCTGTAGAAAATATCATCAAATTTTCCAAACAAACATATACATTTTCATACTCCTGCAATATGATCAACTAACATTGCAAATTAAAAAAAAAATCCAAAAAAATGATAAAAACTCACCCGAAAGTAATGGAAGCCGAAGAGTTAGCAACCATTGACGGGCCCACAATCGTGTCAAAATGAAACAAATCCGTGACATAATGACCCGATGTTCCACTACCATCTCCATATTGAAACCTATAACCGCATTGATCGCCTTCTGAACATGATGCATCCGATGTTTGAACAATTGAAGAACACACAGAGTCTGAACATGATACTGTTGAAGCTGTTGATGAACTTCCAATATCAAAGAAATTAAGATCAACCTAAAAAAAAATTAGAATAAAAACAAGTTTAGAAGACAATTTGACTGATATAATCGAATTTAAAAAGCGATTAAAGAATCATACACCGAATCCACTTGTTTGAGGACAATCACTGCAAGAATTGCAAGTGACCCATAAAATGTCGCTACCGGTGTCAATCTGAACATTGAACTCTTTTGGTGGAGAACCCAATTTCACTTTAGTGAAATATAACCTGTACGATAAAAGAAATTACACATTTTGACTTTTTTAGTCAAACAATTTCTTCAAAAGCTTCATGATTATTCTAAAGTATGTTACTTCTGTAGAGAAATTGATGAAAGTGATAAATTAGTGACAGAATCCACATTAATTTGTTAGGTTTGAATTCAAAAGGTCAAATAAATATCCAACTGTCAGTAAACAATAAGTCAACGTTTAATTTTTTAATTTTTTTTTAAAGTATGATTAGGAGATACAGATTTATCTACAAGACACCAAGAATCTATAGACATTCATTGTCCTACCAAATATGTTAAATTATGATAACCCATTTAAAGAAATTCCAGACAAACAAGACCACCGAATTCGTATGAACATGGTGACAATAATGCATATTTCATATCAACAATAAAAAAATAAGAACTTTTTTCAATGTGAACTAAAAATTGAAAATTGAAAGCATGGAAATCGCAAACTTAGGGTTTAAAACCGGAACCAATTTGTAACCCGGAGAAAGAACTGATATTAAAACAGGTTTAGTTGTAACCTTATTACCTTGTACTTTGAAAGTGGGTTGAACCCGGTCAATTCCCTGAAGAAACAGGTTTCAACCTGACCCGATTTGGCCAGAACCCGGTTTTGACTTTGGTGAACCAAACCCACATCGGATTGAATCCGAACCGGTTTGGGGAAAAACTCAATTTAATGATTTATGCACCTCAATGTTGCCATTTTTTTATTTTTATTCTGCATTTTTGCCTGTTTTCACAACTCAATTTCACTATGACAATGACTTAACATTGCAGATATATTTATTTCTTTATCTGACAAAGATTTGAAATTTAACTCAAGAAAACCAAAACTTTTGTGAATTTCCGATGAAATTACCCGCCGTAGAAAGGATCGGAGGTGCCGACGACGTTAAAATCAACAATGCCGCCGGAGAAACTTTGCAAGATTCGAGCGTGTCTCATACGGTCTCGTGCTCTGATGACGTCAAAATCAGCCGTTTTGTTCGCCGGAAAAACTCTTTCCAGATTCAGAACCCTGATCGGAACTCCACCGGCACCGCCGTTCACCGCCGACATAGCTCCGGCTGCCACTAATAGAACGACTAAGAACTCCATTACAATCTTCACCGGAGTTTTATTATCAAAGAAAGAAACCAAAATCAAATTACTTTATCAAAGATTCATTGATTAATAAGATAACGGGTATTGGTGATTTTTGTGGGTATGTATAATCCCAAAAATAAAAATGTGAACTTTACACTTTTTTGTGGGAGACTTTGGGTTGTAACGGTTGAATGTGTGTATATATATATACTTGCACGGAGCAATTTGTTTTTGTAAATTGTAAAGAAAGAATTGAGGATAGTGATGATGATCATCATTCATCATTGACTGTTAACTTTATTTAAAGTTGCACTCTCTCGATTACTAGAAATTACGTGTGAACTTTCTTTTCATTTTCTAAATATAAAATATATTTTATATATACCAAACAGCCGTATCCTAGCGTATGAAAGAAGAAAGAAGAAAGAAGAAAGAAAAAACATTTATCTTTTTTTTTTTGAACGGGAAAAAACATTTATCTAATAAGGATTTCAATAGATCAATAACTATTTATGCTAACACACATGGTTAAGTAAAAAAATAAGTGTAATGGTGGTAATAAACCAATTATTAGCCTGCTCACAAAACAAACGATATTGGATTTTTTCAACTCGTTTTTTTAGTCTTAAATCACTCTATATATATATCTTTTTCTCGTTTTTGACGAGCAATAAAAGAATAAAAAGTAATGATCTTGTTTATAGTTCTTGATTACACCTTCGTGGTGTTTAAATTCGGATAACCAAAAGTTTTGGATGGTGAATTTTAATATACAAATCTGTATCTGAAATTCGGATATCTAAATATCAAATTCAAATATTCAAATGGATATTCGTATTCTGAATATAAATTAATGTATAATTGTATTTAGGAAAAAGAATATTTAAAGTATATGATACATCCAAAAATTATCAGAAAGTTCAAATTTATATTTATTTATTAATATGCAACAAAAAACTTTTTTGAATAGTGTGGATATCCAAAATATTAAAAAACTTCTACATCCTTTATCCGCATCCAAAATGTTTGCCGAATTTTCTGATATTTCAGGTTCACAATCTTGAGTCATTCGGGTTCGGATACGGAATTTTTTTGCACAACCCTTCACATGTTATATCATATTGAATTCTATATTTTTGTTGCAAATATAATTAATTAAAAAAATTGTTAGGGTGACGTTAACTTATAGTATCAGAATATTGTATCATGTATAGGAAAGTGATAAGAAAAATCACGCTTATTTCTAGTATATAAGTTGGTAATTTGGTATCATACTATCTATATGACTTAGAGGGGTCGGAGTGATATTCGAGGAAAGCCGGGGAAATGACCTTTTTGATCGGGGCCGGCTGGGAATACCGTCACCCCGGAACCGACTCGGGGATTACGGGGCACAGACACCGGGTCTCATCGAAGAATAGGAGAAAGATTAAGGGGTAATTGAGAAAGTGGAGAAAAATGGGACAACACTGTGCAAAGTGAGGAAAAGTGAGAAAAAACGAGAAAAGCTTATGTGATGCTGACGTGGAAGACGGGGAAAGTGACTGAAGAAACAGGAAACTAATGTATATAATAATAGCTTTCTATTTCACATAATATGGAATCACAATACAATCAGTATCCGAATTACAGACGTCTTCTCTCTTTTCTGGGAAATTTCTGTGTCCCATTCTCTACGAGTGAATTGATCCTTTATAGTTAGATTCCGGTGAGATTCATTCATGAGGAAGGCATGTCAACGGTTGTAACTCACTGATGAAGAAGGTATACTGAAAGGTTGGATCTTATTGATGAAGAGGATATGTCAAAAGTCGGAAATCTTTGATGAGGGAAGCATATAGGCAGTCAGATCGGACCGGATGTCTTTTGGTTCCGCATTACCGGGTCGGTTTATTTTGGGACTGGCTAGGTGGGTTTTATCCGTTTTACTTACTATCCTCTATATTAACATATTTTATATTTTCTAAAAAAAAGTATATTCATTATTTCAACTGAAAAAAACCAAAATATTCCCCTAACAAAAGTTAGTAGGTCAAAAGCGTAGAAGAAAGTCATAACAAAATACTTTAAACTCGATTTATTATCTCAAAACAAAATTTTGTTAGCATTCACATTTGGTTCTTTAAATTTGGTGTGAGTGTATTCTCTGTATTATAGAGATTCATTGAAAGTGGTTGTGAGTAAAGGGATATAGAGAAATTGATAGATTCTCTATGTATAGAGATTTGGAGAGAGAAAATGTAGTTATTTTGTAAATTGAATAGGAGAGAGAAATGTAGTGATTTAAAAAAAAAGTAATATTTTACTGAATATGAAAGTGGTTGTAAGTGGATGAGAGAGAAAAAATAATGATAATGGTATTAAAAAGTATTATTTAATTGAAAATGAGAGAGAAAAAATTATTATTTTAAGTGATTTATAGAGATGGAGATTTATAGTAGTTTCCCCATCCCCATTTGTACCTTTTCCAATTAAATAATACTTTTTCATACCTTTATCATTATCTCTTTCTCTTTCATTCACTCACAATCACTTAAAAAAAACTATTAAAATAACATCATTATCTTTTCTCTCTCATACATCAAAATCCCCATCTCCATATTTTTTCCTAACTTTTGGGGAAAAACAACCAAAACTCCAAATATTTCTCTCTCCTCTACTCCCAACCACTCCCAACCACACCCTAAATTATGCAGATTCCCCTCACAAAAAAATGGGGAATCTGCTGTGCTCTAAGAGAACCAAATGTGAATGCTCTTATAGTTCAAGCCCATATATGTTTTTTATTACAAAAATTCTTTTAAATTTTAAATAAAATGCATTTTGGAAGAGAAAAAAAAAGGTTTATAAAACCGTCCGTCCATAGATTAGGGTAAGGTTATTCAAAATATGAGGCTTAATCTAAGAAGGTTAATAAGGATTTTTAAAAAATCATAAACCGACTCAAACGAAATTCAGTTGAACTCATTTTATCAAACGAAAAAAAAAGGTTTATAAAACCGTCTCGTCAAACCCTTTTATGTCCCAAAAAACCTAAGCCCACACCTCGCCCAAATAACCTAACCCCC
>WOUH02000007.1:3874876-3891141 GCA_009936405.2 Stevia rebaudiana
GGGAGGCGAAGGCGTGCCCGCCGGGGTAGGGGGCGGTGTTCCCGCCGGGGGTGTGGAGGCCGGCGGCCCAGCGGGGCACCCGCTACGCACGGTCTTATAGAAATCTACACGTATAATACAAGGACCCTTGTATACTTTTTAAAATGCCCATTTAGAAAAGAAAAAAGAAGTAAATAGGCCTAATAAGAGAAGAACAAATGAGAAGAAAAACTAGAGAAGAGACATAAATGGAGATGGAGTAAAACATGTGCAGTGAAGAAGAAAAGTGTTAGGATTTTACATTTATATTCAACTTTTGTGAGAGATAAGGCTATCTAGAAAACTTAAAAAAATAAGGCTATTGTCATTGTGAAGAATGATACTAGATAGGTTTTTATGAGTTAGGAAGTTAGTATTTGCAAAATAAAAATTGGTAAGATTTTAGACAAATAGACGTGTTGTATGTTAATTGTTTGGTAAAAAACTGTTAAAAAGTGGACCATTATTACCCACCTTGTTTTCGTTAGTATCATAACCCCGTTAAAGAACGAAAAAAAAAAGTTCATCAAATCGATAGCACTCGCGCAAAATGATTAACTTCAAAGATAAACACGTGAATTGATCTGTTCAACTTGATTACCTGCTACAGTTAGAGTCAAGATCACCCACGAAAACAAGTCAACGAAACCGGGGATGAGTGCTGCCTGCAAGTCAAATCATTGTCAATGGCAGGCAGCAACATATCATTCTATCTACGGATTCTCGAAAATGCAGTTAAATCACGATCACTGGCGAATGCCAAGACAATTCATCAGCATTTCTTGAAGAACAATATCATTTACAGCCCTATCATACTGGACAAACTAACCAGAGTTTACATTTCGTTTCACCAACTCGAACATGCCCACCGGGTGTTCGATCAAATGCCCGACCCAGAAAGAAAGAACAACGTTTTGTTATGGAATCAGTTGATCAGAGCTTATGCGTGGGAAGGACCGTTTGATCATGCCATTGAGTTGTATGTTGAAATGATGCAATCTGGAGTCACACCCAATAAGTATACTTACCCGTTTGCTTTAAAAGCGTGTTCTGCAACAGGGGATGTTGAGATTGGTAAACTGATTCACGAGCGTGTGAAAAGTGAGTTTCTTGATGATGATGTTTATGTTTGCACCGCGTTGGTTGATTTCTATGCGAAATGTGGGTTATTAGGTGACGCGCGCAAGGTGTTTGATAAAATGTCTAAGAGAGATGTTGTGGCATGGAATGCTATAATTGCAGGAAGTTCTCTTCATGGCGCGTATGATAATATTATTAAATTGGTTATAGAAATGCAAGAGGCGGGATTGAGACCTAATTCATCAACTGTTGTGTCGATTCTTCCAGCTGTTGGGGAATCTGGTAAATTGACGATAGGAAAAGCGGTTCACGGGTTTTGTTTAAGGCGGATATATGATCGCGAAGTGGTTGTCGGAACCGGTTTATTGGACATGTATGCCAAATGTGAATGTTTGGATTACGCACGAATTGTTTTCGATCAAATTAATGCTAAAAATGAGGTAACTTGGAGTGCAATGATATCAGCATATGTTGCTTGTGATTCAACCATAGATGCACTTGAACTGTTTAATCATGTAGTAAAAAATAATGCAAACGTATCTCATGTTATGCTTGCAACCGTTCTTCGCGCGTGTGCTAATATTACAGACATCAACAAAGGAAGATTAATACATGGTTACACAATCAAATTAGGGTTTGTTTCTTGTTTAATTGTTAGTAACACCCTCATTTCACTCTACTCCAAATGCGGTATCATAGACGATGCAATTAAATATTTTAATCAAATGAGTTTGAAAGACACTGTATCTTTTAACACCATTATATCCGGATGTGTACAGAATGGTGACGCAAGGGTTGCGTTTAACATGTTTTACAATATGAGATTGTTGAGTATTGATCCCGATACAGAAACCATGATCGGATTCTTTCCCGCGTGTTCATATTTAGCAGCTTTACAACATGGAGCATGTGGTCATAGTTATTGTATAATTCAAGGATTTACAAATTATACTAAAGTTTGTAATACTATCATTGACATGTACTCAAAATGTGGGAAAATTGATATCGCGAGGTTAGTGTTTGATCAAATGCAAAAAAGGGATTTGGTCTCATGGAATGCTATGATTTTAGGTTATGGAATACATGGATTAGGGTTAGAAGCGGTTTCATTGTTTGAACGTATGCTAACCGCGGGTTTCTATCCGGATGATGTTAGTTTTATCTGTCTGTTATCCGCTTGTAGTCACTCGAGACTTGTTGCACAAGGTAAACATTGGTTTGTTGCTATGATTGACAAGTTTCAAATTGCACCAAGAAAAGAACACTACTTGTGTATGGTGGACCTATTGGGCCGGGCTGGGCTTTTAAACGAGGCTTACGGGCTTATTCATAATATGCCATTTAAGCCCGATGTTCGGATATGGAGTGCATTACTTGGAGCTTGTAGAATACATAAAAACGTCGAGTTAGGTGAAGAAGTTTCTAGAAACATACAGATTTTAGGACCCGAAAGTACCGGGAATTTCGTTCTTTTATCTAATATTTATAGTACCGCAAACCGATGGGAAGATGCAGCCCGAACCCGAATCTTGCAACGGGAGAAAGGGTTTAATAAAACCCCGGGTTGTAGTTGGATTGAAATAAACGGTGTTTTGCACGCGTTTGTGGGTGGAGATAGATCACATCCACAATGGTTGTTAATTAACAAACGATTAAATGAACTATTAGTGGCGATGAAAACATTAGGTTATGATGGAGATTACAGTTTTGTTCTTCAAGATGTTGAAGAAGACGAAAAAGAACATATTCTTCTTTATCATAGTGAGAAATTAGCAGTTGCATTGGGTGATATTAGTTTAATTCAAGGTAAGAGTATACTTGTGACAAAAAATTTACGCGTTTGTGTCGATTGTCATACGGCTTTAAAGTATATGAGTATGATAATGAATAGAGTGATAATTGTTAGGGATACAATTCGTTTTCATCTTTTTAAAGATGGGAATTGTAATTGTGGAGATTTTTGGTAATGATATGATCTTGAAGAAATCTTCAATTCCGTTGGTGTTTTAAATGAAATCTGTTACTCGTCTTTGAATGGATCAAATAAGAAATAGGTGAAATGGGCGGGTCGGGTCAAATTGGTTGAACAGTTCAAAGGGGTTGAGAGTCTTATCAAAGTCGGATTTTAATCCAAATAAGTTATAACCTTCTAAATCTTCTTATTTACAGATTCAAGTTTTTATTGCAATATTTTAAAATATAATTTAAAAGACGAAAAGTGTTTGTGGTCAACTAATTACCGATCTTGCCTTAACCATTCATTCACAAATCATAAGGTGGATATTTACACCCTTTTATGCTACTAATAACTTTAATCTTGTGTTTATATTTTTGTGTATACATCATTTGCTTACGGTTTATATAAAATTGGTGTGATATTCTAATCTAAAGTATATGAATTTAGAGACACTGAGTAGGTTATTTAATTTTTCTTTATTGTTCGAAACAAACAAAGCAAAAAAGATACCTTAAATCAAAGTTATAGTTAATATCGCCTAAACATAACCATTAATAAATTATTAATCTAGATACTTTGTCATTAAGGGATAATTCGAACGAACAAATACATCAAATATTCCAATGTCCCTTTTTGGAATTATTGATAACCATTATTGTGACTATAAATTAAAAGTTTCGAATTAAGATAATTATAATACAAACAAAAATAGAGAATTACGCCGTTTCAAAGATCGTGATTAAACCACTGAAAAATGAACATGTATGCAAGTGAATGAAAAGGACTTGATATAACACAAATAACCTTCTCCATCTGTTTTAAAAATTGTATACGGCCATATGTAAATCACTTGAATGATTTTGGTTCCCAAAGTTTATGTGTCAACTGGTCATTTTGTTATTAGGATTCAATAGAATATCTGAGTAAGATGATGATGATAACTTGCTTAAAAATTTACAGATTTTGTTAATAAAACCTTTAAGTAACAGTAGAAAAGTAGAAACTGATAACAAACTTACTTTCTATTTTTATAAAAAACATGTGGACATTTGGAACCTTATTTATGTGAAAAACTTTTTATATACCCATATACGAGTTACTCATGTCGTCTTTGAGGAAGTGAGAGAAGATTAGTAAGACCATGCACATTAGCATCCTTATAGGTAATTAGGTATCCACGTTTCTAAATTATTAGGAAAATATGAGAAAACAAATAATTGTATTTCACATCAGATTTCCATCTCATTTTCATCCCTAATATTTTAAAGCTCAAGTGCTCAACCATCAAAAATAGTAAATTAATGGAGAAAAATGTCAACTATAAAACTACAAGGGCTGTTTTTGTTGTTTCAAATCGCATCACCGTATGCAACTTATAAACTAACATCAACGGTTCGTTTCTCTCCTTCTTCTCTTCTGAGTATAAAAAACAGAGAAAACAACATCAACAACCATTTTTTCTTGTTAATATCACTGCATTGTGATCACTCAAATTCCATAGCTGACGACAAGAACATTAACAAGAAAAAGAAACCCATTTTCATCTAATGTATCCTACATTATATCTAAAATCAAACTGGTTTTGTTGATGAATGATGATGAGATACTAGATTTCACAATCTTATAGCAAACCGATCATAATCGGTGAGCTACTAGCTAGTAAATCATGTTTAGATCACAAAGAAACGGGAAGTCTCCTAGCTCAGGGGAAAAAGTTGATTTCAAATTTTCAAATTTCCAAGCTCTCCAGGTTATCATCGACAACATATCAATCATATTTGTGAATTGTGATTTGTGATTAACGGGTTTTTATTCTTTATTTTTCATTCGTTTTATTGACAAATGAATGAATTTGTGTGTGTTTTTGTATCGTTATTACAGAGTTTGTGATTGATTGATTTGTACATACGTAAAAATGTCTGGTTATCTGCAGTTTTTTTGTTTGTTTTAAAAAACCAAATGATACACTCCAGGTGTTTGATAAAATGACTAGAAGAATTGTAGGTTCTATTGGTTTGAAATTTGAATCTCCTAAATAGTCCTTTAAATCGTATACACGAATCAATATCAATATATCATAGTAAAGTAGTATTTCAAACTATTTAATCATACAAGACAAAAACATACAAGATCGAGTATGCGATTCTGTTATGAAATTGTACCAGAATTCTTATGTAAATGTTGTTAATAAACCAAACCAAAGATCGTTCTATTTGGAAACTAACACAACGAAATGTTGTAACTTGTAACTACTCATAAAATATGACAATTATAATTGTTCTGATATGAGAACTTAATAGTTGATCATATATGTTTATGGTGAATAATATTTTTTTATATTTGGGATTTATTGTCATAGGTACCAAAAGTATGGGACAAACTTTTAGTGTCAATAATTTCTGTAGAAACAGGGAAAACAATTGTAAGATCAAACAAAGCGTTAGTGCGAAATGGAAATTGTCAATGGACAGAAACGTTTTCAGAATCAATCTGGATTTCACATTTTGATTCTTCAAAAGAGCTTGAAGAACATCTTTTCAAATTTGTTGTTTCTATGGTATGAATGATGTTGATCATATTGTCAAATTTATCGTTTGATCTCAATCGTTCATTTTGTTATTGTAGGTTGACAATTTTTTTTTATTTTATTTTATTATATTTTTTAATTTGTTTTGTAGGGGTCTGCTAGATCTGGTATTCTTGGGGAAGCAACTGTCAATATTTCACGATATTATACGAGTTCAAGATCATCTGCATTAGTTTCTTTGCCATTGAAGAAATGCAACTATGGTACAATTTTACAGGTAATTTGTAATTTCTAAATGAAAATAATTAGAAAAATAATATTACTTCAATATAACATTTATTTTCTGAATAAAATGAATTTGCATGTTTCAGTTTTTATTTTATTTTATTTTATTTATTTATTTTTTTGTGTGTGTTTACCGTTAGATATAAAACATAACTGCATTGACTCGTTAAAAAGCAAACGGGTCAAAATTGTGAGCTAGAAATCGCATGCCATTTTTCGAAAAGATAAACAAACCGCTAAATCAATGGTTTTAAACAGACATAATTCATAATCCAATGGCTGTAAATATCCACTAATATTCTCTAATTCATGAATCGTGTTAAATTATGAAATTAATATGCTGGAAAAACATTAAGCAATTATACATCCTGAAGGGTTCTTTAAAAGTGTTTCTTATCAACTTATGCTGTCATTTTCAGGTCAAAATTCAGTGTCTGACACCAAGAACAAAACTCAGGTACATGATTTTAATAAACTGCATAAATTATCTGTAATATTATGTGTTTTTATGATTTTAAAAGTTGTTAATTACGTATCAAAGGATTGAAGAATCAAATTATGCTGGATCAAATACAGAAGATGTGGATGAAAATTATTATGATGCAGATAGCAGATCAAATGGATCAGTTGCATCGCCTAACTTCAATGTTAAATCTCCTTCAAGTCAAGATTTGCCTCCAACATCACTTCTTGAAAGAATTAAAAACATGGTAATGTTTAATATGATCTAGAATCTAGATGAGTAGATTCTAACAAAAGTTGACTTTTTTGGTCAAACATATCAATTTTGACTTCTAAATCTATATGCTTACTTCAGTTGTTCAAGAAACACTATCGGATAATCATACAAATTTTGAAACAAGTGATTAAATATCACGCTTTTGATACTTAATTTATGAAATAAATAATTAAATTTGATCCTAAAGATAATTTAAGTTGACTTTGTTGATGAGTTTAGCGTCATCAAGCTAATTTAATTTGAACCAGTTGACAAAGTCCAAATTTAATTTAACTTTGACTTTGACCTCAAAAGTCCAAATTTCAAATTTCTAACATGGTCCCATTTTTTTTTTCTATTACTGCAGGAAACAAGTTATGAACCATCTGGTTCGAATCAGAACAACGATTCTACTGAATATTCTTTAGAAAAGGAAAGATTCTATAAAAAAACTCAAATAAATGGAATCAAACACAATATTAATTCAAACTCCAGAAACAGCTCACCAAGAAGCATTTATCCTAACGAAGAAGATATATCGGTTTCAAAATCAAACAATTCATCTTTCAAATCAAGAATAACGCACGAAGAACAAGAATACGAAGAAACTCCTCCACGTGTCAATCCATCATCATCATCTGTGATGAATGTTGGTTCTTCAAAGAACCTTCTAGAAGCAGCAGAAGACACCATTGAAGAGCTTCGTGATGAAGCCAAAATGTGGGAGAGAAATTCACAGAAACTAATGCTTGATTTGGAGATTTTAAAAGAGAAATTCGCAGATCAGTCGAAGATTTTGGCGGGAAATCAAATGGAGTTATCTGCAGCGTTGGCGGAACGCGATGGAATGAAGAAAGAAGTTGATCATGTAAAGATGTTATTGCAGGAATCAATAGTTAAACAGAAGAAGACAGTTGAGTCAAAGTTAACTTATAACTCAGAAAGTCAAAGTCAACTTGTTAAAGAGCTTGAAAACGAGCTAAAAGCGCATAAAGAAGCGAATCTTGATTTGGCGAATCAGTTGAAACGGAATCAAGAATCGAATATTGAACTTGTGTCGATTCTTCAAGAACTTGAGGAAATGACAGAAGCACAAAGAGCTGAAATTGAAGAACTTTTGGTGGTCAAGACAACGTTGACCGAATTGGAAAAATCTTTTAATTCTAATTTGGTGGAAACCAGAAGCTTGCAGCTTAAGTTACAACAAATGGAGGAATCAGAGAAGACTTTGCAAGCAAATATGTTGATTCTTGAACAAGCTTTGGAAAACAAGATCATTGATTTGGAAAACGAGCGAAAGTCAAACAGTCAAACGATTTCAGATCTTGAAAAAGAATACAAAAACAGATTATCTGTTAAAGAAGAAGATATCAACAATTTGGAGTTAAAATTATCAGAAAGAAACAAAATTGAAGAAAATCATATGAAAGAAATCCAACGGTTGAAAATGAAAGTTAGTGAAGTGGAAATTGAATGTAGTGAGTTGACGAATGAAAATTTAGATCTCGCTTGTGAGCTGGAAGAATCAAAGAAACTGATTCACGAAAGAAACACAACGGTTGAAGAGAATCAGAAGCTTCTAGAAGAATCTAGTTTGAGAATTCAAGAACTTGAGAGTTTGAAAATTGAACATGAATCTCAAATTGTTGATCTTGAAAAGGAGAAAGAAGAATTGCAAGAAAACATGGAAATTGCATTGAATGAGAGTAATATAACATCTAAATGTTTAGATGATTTAAGAAATGATTTAATTGTTCTTAGTAATAGTGTTGATTCGCAAGTTTCCGCTAATAAGTTGCTTGAACGAAAAGCAATCGATTTGGAGAAAGTTAAGGGTGAAATGGAGATTCGTTTGTTTGAAATGGAAGAAGAAAATATAAAACTTTTGGATCGCGTGTTTGAATTAGAAAGTGAAGTTAAACGCGTGAATGATGAAAATGAATCTATTCATTTGGAGGTTAAGAAATCTGAATTTGAAAGATTAAATCTTGAAAAAGAATTAAAAAAGTTGCAGGATGTGGAGAAATTATTATTAAATTCACAAAAAGAGTGTGAATATGTAAAATCTGAAAAACAGAAACTGCAAGAATCTGCAGAGAATTTGATTCAAGAATGTAATAATCTTGAAAAGTCGTATGAGGATTTGACAAAAACAAAAGCGGAATTGCATGATCAAGTTACTCGTTTAGAGATCGAGTTAACTTGCGCGAGGGACAATTTGGTAATTTCTGAAGAAAGGGTAGTTGATTTAGAAGAAAAATATTCTTCAATGTTGGAAGAATATATGTTCAAAGAAAAGAGTCTTTCTTCACATTTGGATGAAATTAATCAAGAAAACTGGAAATTAAAAGAGAAAATTACATTGGAAGAAAGTTTGTTGAATCAAATGTATTTAGAAAAGACGGTTGAGATCGAAAGTTTTCAAAATGAGGTGGAAAATCTTAAAGAGGAAATTTCGCGGCTTTATGAACAGAAGTCAAAGTTGACTTCTGAAAAGTCAAAGTTGGAATCTTCTCTCAAAGAAAATCAATCGAGAACCGAATCGATTGAATTTGAGCTTCGAACGGTTCGTGAGGAATCAGAATTTAAGATTCAAGATCTAACAACTGAAATTGAAAATTTTCAAAATGAGGTGGAAAATTTTAAAGAGGAAATTTTGCGGATTTATGAACAGAAGTCAAAGTTGAATTCTGAAAAGTCAAAGTTGGAATCTTCTCTCAAAGAAAATCAATCAAGAACCGAATCAATTGAATTTGAGCTTCAAACGGTTCGTGAGGAATCAGAATTGAAAATTCAAGATCTAACAACTGAAATTACTGCCATTAAAGAAAATTATAAGAAATTGATGATAGATTATGAGAAAAAGTCAAAGGTGTTGACTGGTTACAAAATGAGAGAACAAAAAAAGAAGACAATGGAGAATGATCTTGAACTTAAACTTACAATTTCAGAATATGAACGCCAACAACTCGTTGAAGAATCTGCAAATTTAAAAGATAAACTTTACAAAACTTTGGATCTTGAAAATGAATTATTGGATTATAAACAAATGCTTGATAAATTAAAGAACGAAAAGAATCATCTTGAAGCTTCTTTATGTTCTGTTTCAAAATGTTTTGAAGAGGTTAAAGTTGAGAAGATTTCATTAACTGAAAAGATATTAGAATATGAAGACTTTAAATGTCAAAGAAATGAATTAGAAGAAAAGTTAAAGAGATTGGAGAGTGATCTAACGGTTAAAAACGCACCAAGTTCGCAAGATGCAGATATGAAAAACGAGATCAGTAGAATCAAGAGTGCTAATTTGCAATATCAGTTGAAAATTCAACAACTTGAAGGTGAAAAGAATGAATGCTTGAAGAAAATGAATGCTCTTGAAGAAGATCTAAAACAACTGTCAGCAAAAAGTAAAACGGTTTGTGTTTAATCTCTATCTTTTAGTGTACATCAGTAAACGCAATAAAAAAGCTTTGATTTTGATTCACCTGATAGCTAAATAGTCTATTAATTTTACTGGGTTTATTATCTTTTTTGGTGAATCTAGGGGATGAATTTAACAAAAACTTGCTTGAGTTGGAAAACCCAAGAAACTCGTAGTTTATATATAACAACATTTTTGTCAATTTTTTTTTTTAATTTTTTAGATAAATTCTACATTCAGCTTTATGAATATTGATGAAAAAATTATAAAAGAACAAGTGGAACTTTTTTAATCTTTTTTTTTTTAAATTAACATAGTTTCATATGTAATAGAACATGTAACACGTGTAACATTTGCTGAAAAAATAAATTGACGTGATTTTTATTTTTAAAGTACTCAACTTTTAATTTTTTATTTTTTTTAGAGTGATGAGATACATAGATAACCAACACTTTTTTTTATGAAAAGTTGGTAATTTTATATATGAGTTTCTAGAGTTTTTCAACTGAAATGAGTTTCATTTAATTCTTCTCCTTATGTTCTAATCTCTATCATTTAGTGTACATTGATAAAATAAGTTTGATTTTGATTATCCAGATAGCTAAATATTCTTGGATCTTATATGTTATTCATATTAGGGTTTTCAAAAGACTGATTCTCAAGAAGATAATGATTATGCTACAAAGATTGAAATGCTTGAAGCAGAACTTGATGAAGCTCTTGATTCTAGTAATAAATACAGACTTCAACTTCAAAGGTTAGAAATTAAAAAAAAAAAAAAACTACATTCATTTCAAAATCGTAGTAATGTTTTTACTTTTAGGAGTCAAAAATCTGTAAGTGTTATTGTAATAATAATACATTAATAGTTATCACAAGGATTGATACCAATGTAAAACATATACTTGTCTACAAAATTAATACTTTTGGTAAACTAAGTCTCTCAAATTGTAAAAAATACACGAAAAGATTATTAATTTTGGAGTCTCTAAAAAGCATATAAATGAAATTAACCTATTTTCAAAATTACTTGTTAACTCTAAAATTGGTCAAAATTTGATAAAGTGAAATTCAACAGTCTTTATAAATAAATACCATCTTATTTCGTTCAATTTAAGAGTTAAAGTTATTATTTGAAAATAACAAGTACGTGCATTTCAAACAATTATACAGACTTAAACATAAAAAAAATACAAATATTGTTACAAATTTAGAGACTTTAATCTAAATTATGTCGAGGAAGTATTTAGTAAATAAATAAGAAAGTGTAATGGTAGATATTAACTCTATTACAATATACGAAAAGGGTATCAAGAAGACATAATATGCAACTGTTTTTCATGGTTATGTATGACTTCTAAGTTCTAACTGGTCTGCATATCTCTTCAGGTTAAAAACTGAGGGGCGTAATAGTCTTTCAACATCTAACGGGAAATCAAAGACTGAAGGCGAAGTAATAACAAAAGAAAGGTTTGAAAGGACAAAATCGTCTTTAGAGACGGAGTTGAAAGACCTTCGTGACCGTTACCTCGAAATGAGCCTAAAATACGCTGAAGTCGAGGCTGAAAGAGAAGATCTAGTAATGCAGTTGAAAACAAACACCAGTACAAAAAAACGGTTTCATTTCCTCGAAAACCCATGATAATTACAAGCTTTTTTTTTTTTTTGAAATTAAAAGTTCATCTTTATATGTATACACAAACACTAAATAATCATCAAGTTATAGGTTGACATGAAAGACAACCCGTGACTTGTGAAACATGTTATCATCTAAACAAAATAGGATGATCTTGTTTAAAGATTTGTTTTTGTGATTTTGTTTCAGTTTGCTACTTTTTAGTAACATGATGTATGAATATAACTCATCTTTTTAAAATGATGGTTTATGTGAATTAAAGGCTCATGTGAATTACCAAGCAATGTGTGGTGTTGAAAAACTCTTAATTACATGATGAGTATCTTCCTTTAGTCTAATTTTTTGTTGTTGTGGGTGTTGGAAAGTAAATATGTTTATAATACACCACCAATTGAAGTTTCTTCATTTATGAAATCTTTGATAGATAATAATTCTATAACTTTTATTGCCTATTTAGAAATATGAAAAAAGATCAAATAAAGGGAGAATGGTAAATTGTTAATTTTTTTTAATCAAATAGATTAAGATGAACATGTATATACTATACTTTAAGTATTGGAAGTTGGTATATTTATTATTTTTATTTTTTGTTATACGTATGTGTGGACTTGATTATCCTCATGACATACGTATACTTTGAACACGGTCTATAATTATATATTCCCATCGATACGTAAATGAAAATTACTTCGAGAATCGTTTATAATTCTATATTCCCATCAACACGTAAAAGATAATAGTTTGTTTTTCCGAAGGAAAAGCATAACAGATAGAAAGTAAGTAACTAATACAACTCCACAATACATATAAGATTTGGAGGAACACTTTTGAAGGAAACAAAAAAATGTTACAAGCATATCAACTTGTAGACAACTCTTAGCCACACACATCAAGTTGTTATACAAAGACGGTTTAAAAGTTCATACAAGCTTTGTGTGAATACACTCTGACCGATGAGCCGACTTACTACAAAACCATTAAATACTCCAGAACCTTAACCAACAACGCTCTCTCCAATACACATTTTCATTGTTAGCTCTCCTATGTTTCCAAAAAAAAAAAATCGTTATGCGTTCTCGACACAAGGATCACCTCATAACCCTTTATGCAAAATTTCGTTGCTTCCAAAGAAGGAAACGATAAGAAGGATTATGTCTTGTTACTCTCTGAATTGTAATGATAGTTACAAATAAAAATTAGCTTATTCATAAGCCTCACGAAGAAACATCACAACTACAGTTTCTTCATGAACAAATCAAACCACATAAGGTAATTAGGCAGCATAAAGATATGATTTGTTAGTATTCATAGTTTCTATTTCATCGCTAACGCATACTTAACCACCAACAAGAAAAGAAACCTATGTGATATTCTATTCAACTAACTTTGTTTTAAATGTCTATGGGTTCGTTAAAAGTTCATGAATATGACATGTTATCGATACAAAGAACACAAAATAAAAAGTAAAAATAAATACATTAGGGTACACGGAGTGGGAGCAATTTTGCCGGATCAGCTAGTTTTGCCGAGCGGCAACACCGCCGCCAGGCCGGCATCGGCTTCGGGTACTTTCAGCGGCAATAAGTTGCCGAAGCGGGTTGATCGTTGTGGAACGGTAATATGACCGTTGGGGTTAAAAAATGGACCGTTAGAGCTTTAAAAAAAAAAAACTTTTAACCACTATATAAATACCCTCAAACTCTTAATCAAAAAACACACCCTTCTTTCATTCTTTTGTCTTAATTTACAATATGGATTCCAAAAAAAATTCAAACTCAAAAGGCAAAAAGGTTTCCAAACCTAGAAGCGGGTCAAGCAAAAATCCGTCGAACCCTAACCCGTCAAGCCAACAATCGTATCCGTCGACCCCTAACCCGTCAAGCCAACAATCGTATCCGTCGACCCCTAACCCGTCAAACCAACAATCGTATAGCCCTCAACCGTATTCTCCATACCCATATTATGGGCAAATTCCTATCATGCCTACACAAATTGCACCCGGTCAATTCGTGTATCCCGTTCAAGATCAAGCAACGTTTGATCTGTTTCCAACACGATACCCTAACCCTCCATACCGTAACCCCACTCGTCAAAAACCCGTTTGTAGCGAGGATCGTCAACTCCCAATTTTTGATGATGAACAATGAATTAATATTTTTAATGTTTACAATTTATTATTTTTATTCATTTGTAATTTTAAAAAACAAAAAAAAAAAGTGAGAGGGTAGTTTAGTTTCATAGGGTACCATTGCCATTACTTTAGGGTACTTGGGATGGTAGTTGGAGCATTTGATGTGGCATAGTGTGATTGAGTAATTTAGGAAGGTAGTTTACCCTCTTAGGGTATCACTCCCTATACCCTAACCTCACACATGTTGTTTAACAAAACATCATACGTTGCCCTTCCTATACAAAACATATAATATAATAAGTTAATAAATATAAAAAGATTATCAATATATACGAAATTACCTGAAAAGTGTGATCTCGACCAATGCTCAGGTGGTATCTTAGATACCCACAAATGTGTATCAGTATTGATACCTAGTATTGATACCTTTAAGCTCTTCATAAAGTGTTTAAACTGCCTTAATGTTGTACTAGTAGCAAGGTCCCACAAGAGATCTTTGTAGACTTTATCGTTATAACTCTGTTTCATGTTCTCAAGGATGTGTCTCAGGCAGTATCTGTTAGCAAAATCCTCTAATAGAAGCAACATTAACAATAAGACACTAATTTTTAGAAAAAAAAATAACACTTTTAAAAATAGTTACCTTTTGTCTATCACTCATAAATGTGAAGTTTGAGTTTGCTGCCAAGTTCAGATCTTCACGAACAAGCTGGAGAAACCAAGTCCAAGAACTTGCACACTCCAATTCAACAATGGCATAAGACAGAATATAGATGCCATTGTTGTTGTCAACGCCCACAGCTGTAAGGATCTGACCAGGGTTTGGTCCTTTTATAAAAGTACCATCAAGTCCTAACAAATCCCTACCAATTGCTCTAAACCCTTCTTTTAAAGAACCTAAATATATGTAAATCCTCTTGAATCTTCTTGTCTGCGCATCAAGATTAGATGCTGGTTCAACTTCCACTTTGACCGTGGTTCCAGGGTTTGTACTTTTGATTTCTTCAGTGTAATTCCTAAGTAACCCATATTGTGAACTAAAATCACCATGAAGTTGATTTATGGCTTTGCATTTTGCCCTATAAGCTTTCATTTTTGAAACATTTACCTGAAATTTCCTTTGGAATGGCTCTTGAACTGCCTTCACAGGAATGGTAGGATTTTCTTCAATTTGATCCATGAGTTTTTTAGATAAATAACTGGAAGGACAAGCTTTAATCATACGACTTTGAATGCAAATGTGTTCTTCAATAAATGTTTTCACCATCCAAGAATTAGATTCCTTATCTATGGAAACAAACAAAACCCAAGGGCATAAATCCAAAGTGTGGTCTTTCTTTTTCCCTCTGCCACCCACATGTTTCTTTGTTGGTCCTTTATGTTTACTATCTTTGATTCTTTTAGTCTTTTGTTGACTTTCACCTAACCCACCAGCTTCATTTATTTCAAACTTTGGTACTTCACAAAACACATTTAACTCTTAATCTATCAGCCTCATCCTTCATAATTTTTAGTTGCCTTCAAGTTTCAACGGAATGTGAGTATATGAGGTCCTTTACTTCTTGTTTAGTTCCAAAAACTTGTCCAAAAAAGAAACTTTTACAAATTTTTTCATTTTCTCTTCTTAAGGATTTCAACTTCCTTTTCCTAACAATACCAATAATATCATTAGACTCATCTCCACTATAAAAGATTTCATTATCAAGGACCTCTTCATAAATATCTTCAATAATTTCTAAATTTTTTTCTGGTTCGTCTTCATCAACATTAGCCCTATAATCTCTCATAACTACTTCTACGTCATGTATGTCAATCACTATCAGAATCTGCATCATCCTTTTGATTATGAAGAACATCATCCACATCAAAAAATGGATCAAAATCAATTAACATATCTTCAGAAATAGATGCAACATTTGTTTTACCATGTTCCACAAATACAACTAACATTTTGCAACTACACAATCGTTTGAACATGTTTAGTACATCTTTTTCATTACTCAATGGCTTAATACCGACATCTAATTGCCATCCAGGTTCCAAAAAATGATAATAGGCACACTCAGCTTCATCATAGCCTAACTCAACTCTAACCTCTTCAAGTGTGTGAATTCCAAAATTATCAGTATCTAAAAAATCCACAAAACTTACCAACTCATTCTGATAAAAACGATTTGGATAATCAGTAAAAGAGCCCCCATGATGAATCTTGATAGAGAAATGATAGGATACAACTCTATATTTTGAAAATCAATAGAAAAAAATTAGAACCAGTGATACATTTATGAAAAATATCAAACGACTAAGAAAAAACATACCATATACTTCGAATATGTCGTTATCATTCGTATCCTTTCGAATGCTATACATCGTGATTTCAAATTTCACATTTATTGGTGAATGATCGTCCTTGAATTGGAGCCTGTTACTTCGCGATTAATAGGGAATTTTGGGTTTTAAGGATCGATGGCTTTTTAGGGTTTAAGGAGTTC
>WOUH02000007.1:3898511-3913688 GCA_009936405.2 Stevia rebaudiana
GCATTCGCCTGAATGGCGGGCCACGGAGCATCAAAAGCCTACACAATAAGAGATTAATTTAGTTTTTTATTTTTTATTTTTTATTATTTTGGTCATTGTGAAAAAAAAAACTAAATTAAGGTGAGTAGACGATTGTTACATGCAGAAACAGAAACAAGATGGCAATGACTTTAACATGAAGTGTCATATTTACATTTGTATTAAAAAAGTTTTTTAATTATAGAAACCAAATTAACTTGAAGTATTTACAAGGTGTATTATGTCTTGAATCAATAGGGTAAAGTTCAAGTGTGAAGACCCTCCCTTTTTTATCGCGTTATTTGCGATTATCGCGGACTCTTTAGCTCTCTTTCGTCTCTCATTTTCTTCAATTCCGTCGTTCATCACCCGCTCGATAGCATTCTTCACACTCTCACTCTTAACTTTCACTCCAAACCGATCTTCTTCGACCACATGAACAACAGATTCAGGTCCAACACTGAAACCAATCCCCAAAACTTGCACCACAAGTTTCTCGTTAATGAACTGCTCCGCAAACTGTGGCCATGTGATCATGGGAACACCAGCCGACACTGATTCTAGAGTCGAGTTCCAACCACAATGTGTTAGGAACCCTCCAATAGAAGGGTGTGACAAGATTACCAATTGTGGGGCCCACCCCCGGATTATTAACCCTCTATGTTTGACCCGCTCCTCGAACCCACTTTCCGCTAACCATTCTTCGACCTCTTTCTCTCTATGAACGGTGTTAATCACCCAAATGAACGGGTGGTTTGACGCTTCTAGACCTAAACCAAGCTCAATAAGTTGTGGGGTGTTAATCCTCACAAGACTACCAAAACACGCGTAAACTACCGACTCTGGTTCGTGAGAATCGAGTCATTTTAGGCATTGTTCTTCACCAATCGAGGCTACGTTTCCTCTTTGAGATTTAACCGAATCGTCACTATCACATAGCGACAATGGTCCGATACACCAAACTTTACCCCCTCTTAACTTCTTATACTCGTTAACGTATTCTTGTTCTAGTTCCTCAAAACTATTGACCACCACACCATAAGCCCTCAATTCAGCATCTCTAGCCCGCTCGCGAAACGCACTCGTGTCAATCGAACTCGGGTTGAACTCAGGTGGAAGCTGGTTTCTTGTCAGCTCGACCCGATCGGGCAAACCCGGGACAACAAATGGTTTTGAGTCAGGCAAATCGTCGAACACCTTACATGCAAACAAATTATTGTAACACAACTCATTAAAACAACTCGTCCCATCAAACATGATTCTTGGTAACCGATTCTTATCAGCAAAATCACCCGTCCATGACATATACTTATCAGATATGATACAATTCGGACGAGGGTTTATCATTTCGAATCGTTCTTCAAGCTTTTGCTGTAACATGTCAACCGCAGCTAAAAAGTTTGGAATTAAATCCCTACTAGGGATTTTATCTGAACTTTCACACCCTTCAGGCAAGCCAGCCTCTGCTGCCGGAAACGGGAGTTCAAGAAATCGGACGGGAAGTCCGGCGGTGATTGCTCCGGCGAGACTGGCACCGTAGCGGATGGCGTTGAGAGGTGTGGTGACGATGGTGACAGTAACATTCGGTTGTTTTGCAAGCAGTTTGGCCATGTCGATCATGGGAAATTGGGAATTGTAAGGCCAGGACCTATGTAGGGAACCAAAAGAAAATGGAGTTTGTTGGCTACCATTGTTGGTGATATTTACAGAATCTTGAGGTTGATTGATTCTTGTATGAGTATAGGAACTCGAAGAGTCTGTGTGTTTAGTATTTACTATTTACAGAGAGAAAGTTATCATTTTTTGTGTTGGAGATGATGAATTTTGATTAGCCTTTGGATCTTCAGGTAAGGTTCCATGTGTTTTGAAAAGTATGAGTAAACGAGTCAAGATCGTGCAAAGATTTGCTTCCTTCGTCTACTAATCAACCCTTTGGTTTGACTAGTTGATTTGTTTAATCAATTATTGATTTTGGTTTCAATTAATTTACGATGCATACAGGGTTGATTTGACTCGTGAAGTTATCGATTTAAGATTTTATCGAATAAAGAAGGAATAAACCAATACGTATCTGTGCCTATAAACTGTTTGTTAAAATGTCTAACACACTTCACAGCCGTTGATCACAATTACAAAGTCTTTTACTATCTAATTTTTAGGCGTTTAATTATACTTGATATTTACAGCATCACTGATAACTTTAGTAAATGGTAATCCGTATGTCAAATCAAAGATACACATATAACAGTATTGGTGGTCTATATTTACTAGTAACGAGTACTTACAAAGTTACAATCACAAAAAAACGAAAAAAAATATAAATAAATTAAGATACTTTCTTTTATTTCGTTAAAGTACCTTTCTGTGTGCCATCTTGGAATTTTCGTCGTACTCAGCATTTCTATGATCTACAATATCTTATCCACTGTCGCGTAGGCCATATCACGAGTTGAAATTTAAACAAAATTAAGTTTTTCATTTTTGAAAGTGTATACATCCAAACACTCACATCATCATCCATTATGAGAAAGATTAATAATTGGTGGGGTGGGGGTTGAAGATATTATCCTATTAATGCCTTATATTAGAACGCAAATGAATTTAATTTATCACACAAACTCTTAAATGGCTTTAGAAGAATCACAAGAACCCAACCAACTTCACTTTCTTGTAATACCCTTAGGATCTCCAGGTCACTATATCCCAACCATTGATTTATCCAAATTACTAGCTCAACATGGAGTTAGAGTCACCATAGTCACCACCCCGGTTAACGCCGTCAGATTCGGGTCAATCCTTGATCAAGCAATCAGATCGGGTCTTCCCATTAGTTTTCTTGAATTTCGGTTACCATATATGAAGTTTAACATACCAGAAGGTTGTGAATGCTTAGATGATGTTCCTAATATTGGGTCAGCCCATGATCTTTTTCTTGCACATAGTTCACTGCAACAAGAAGTTGAAGAATATATTGAAAAGCTTGATCATAAACCAAGTTGCATACTTTCAGGCACATATCTTTTATGGACAAGTGAAACTGCAAAAAAGTTTCAGATTCCAAGGATTGTGTTTGATGGAATGAATTGCTTCACTCAGATGTGTAACCATGTTTTATACATCTCAAAGGTGTATGAAAGTGTTAGTGAGTCAGAATCTTTTGTGTTACCCTGTTTGCCTGATCGTATTGAACTAACAAGATCCCAACTATCTTTTGTATTCAATTCGGGCTCCAAAGACGTGAAGGATTTAAGTGAGAAGCTTCGGGTATCGGAGTCCGAAGCGTTTGGTATAGTTATAAATAGTTTTCATGAGTTGGAGCAAGAATATGTTGAGGCATATCAAAAAGTCAAAGAAGATAAAGCTTGGTGCATAGGGCCATTATCTCTATGCCACAAGGATGTATCCGAGAAAGTCCAAAGAGGTAACAAGTCCTCAATTGACAAAGATGAATGCATCAAGTGGCTCGATTCTCAAGAAAATGAATCGGTAATCTATGTGTGTTTAGGTAGCATCAGTCGCCTTGAGCCTTCACAGCTCATAGAGCTTGCTTTAGGTCTTGAGTCATCAAAAAGACCGTTCATTTGGGTGGTTCGAGCCGGCCACAAGACTGAGAAGATAGAAAAGTGGATAGAAGAAGAGGGGTTTGAAGAGAGAACCAAAGATAGAGGTCTATTGATCCGCGGGTGGGCTCCACAAGTGCTAATACTGTCACACCCTGCAGTTGGTGCGTTTTTGACTCACTGTGGTTGGAACTCAGCTCTCGAAGGGATATCTGCGGGTGTCCCTATGGTGACGTGGCCTCAGTTTCAAGAACAATTTTACAATGAGAAGTTGCTCGTACAAGTGTTGAGAATTGGCGTTAGTGTTGGCGCGCAAAAAGTTGTGCATTGGGGTGAAGAAGAAAAGTCAGGAGTGGTAGTAAAGAGTGAGGAATTTAGTAAGGCTATAGAGATGATGATGGAAGATGGGAAAGAAAGTGAAGATAGAAGAAAGAGAGCCAAAGATCTTGGTAAGATGGCAAATGAAGCAGTTGAAGAAGGAGGATCTTCTCACCGGAATATGACACGATTAATCCAAGATATTAGGAACCTATCTAGTACAAGGAATTCAAGCTAATAATTAAAGTTATGTTCAATTCCATAGATAATAATTTAATAAATATGTAATGTTTGCTGGCATATTAACTCATTGGATCAAGCTCATTTCGTGTATGTATGTATATTTAATGAAAAGAGAATGAAGTATATATGGTATTAGAGCCTCATTTACTTCATAAATCCACGAGGTAGATGTGTAATGATGGTATATAAAAGTCTTACATAGAGATTATGCATTTAGAGTTTGATAATATACATCGTGTCTAATAATTACAAAAACATGAGTAGCGAGGTATGTTGGATTCGTATGGCCGAGACGACATTATCTATGTAATTATCTAGATATGATTTAAAGAGATACACTACAAACAAAATTGTATAAAGATAGTTTCAAAGTTCAACGAGTATTGTATGAATTAACTTAACCGAGAGTGAAACTAGTTGTCAAGAGTTGATAACTACAAGGACTAAAAATGCAATTATCAAAGAGTTGATGATTACCAATTGTATTATTAGTTAAATATCAATATGATTAGTATTTATATAGTTAATAATTATTTAATATTTAAATGTTGATAAGATTACGATTTTAAATAATTTAAATAAATGGTAACTTATGTCTTAAGTTATATACGAGATAATGTAAATAGAACAAATGCCTTTTGCTTAGTTAAAGTGCCTTTGTGTTTATCATCTTGGAGTTTTCCTAGTGGTCAACATCTGCTTGATATATAATATCTTCTCCGATGTTGTGCGGTCCCTATTGCGAGTGGAAAATTCAACAAAAACCAAAGTTTTACAATGTTGAAGGTGTATACATCCATTAAGAAGAGATATTTCATATTAGTCCCGTTATTTATAATGCTTACAAATTTACATTATCACACATAGACTCCATCATCATACTAACCAGACTCTCAAATGGCTTTAGATGAGTCACATGAACCCAACCAACTTCACTTTCTTGTTATACCCTTAGGATCTCCAGGCCACTATATCCCAACCATTGATTTAGCCAAATTACTAGCTCAACATGGTGTTAGAGTCACAATAATCACCACACCGGTCAACGCAATCAGATTCGGGTCAATCCTTGATCAAGCAATCAAATCGGGTCTTCCCATTAATTTTCTTGAATTTCAGTTACCATATCTGAAGTTTGGTATTCCAGAAGGTTGTGAATGCATGGATGATCTTCCTAATATTGGATTAGTCAATGATTTTTTTCTTGCCCATAGTTCACTTCAACAAGAAGTTGAACAATATATTGAAAAGCTTGATTCTAAACCAAGTTGCATACTTTCAAGCACATATATTCTTTGGACAGATGAAACATCAAAAAAATTTAAGATTCCAAAGATTGTGTTTGATGGAATGAATTGCTTCACTCAAATGTGTAACCACGTTTTATACCTCTCAAAGGTATATGAAAGTGTCAACGAGTCGGATTATTTTGTTTTGCCCGGGTTGCCTGATCATATTGAACTAACAAGATCGCAACTAGCCTTCGTATTCAATTCAGGGTCCAAAGACGTAAAGGATTATAGGGAAAAGCTTCGGGTATCGGAGTCCGAAGCGTTTGGGATAGTTATAAACAGTTTTCAGGAGTTGGAACAAGAATATGTTGATGCATATCAAAAAGTCAAAGAAGATAAAGCTTGGTGCATAGGGCCATTATCTCTATGCCACAAGGATGCATCCGAGAAGGTCCAAAGAGGTAACAAGTCCTCAATTGACAAAAATGAATGCATCAAGTGGCTAGATTCTCAAGAAAACGAATCGGTGATATACACATGTTTAGGTAGCATTAGTCGCCTTGAGCCTACACAACTCATAGAGCTCGCTTTAGGTCTAGAGTCATCAAAAAAACCATTCATTTGGGTGGTTCGAGCTGGTCATAAGACTGAGAAGATAGAAAAGTGGATAGATGAAGAGGGGTTTGAACAAAGAACCAAAGATAGAGGTCTACTGATCCGCGGGTGGGCTCCACAACTGCTAGTGTTGTCACACCCTGCAATTGGCGCGTTTTTGACTCATTGCGGTTGGAACTCGGCTCTAGAAGGGATATCTGCTGGTGTCCCTATGGTAACATGGCCTCAGTTTCAAGAACAATTTTACAATGAGAAGTTACTTGTACAAGTATTAAAAATTGGCGTCAGTGTTGGCGCGCAAAAAGTTGTGCATTGGGGTGAAGAAGAAAAGTCGGGAGTGGTAGTAAAGAGTGAGGAATTTATAAAGGCTATAGAGCTGGTGATGGAAGATGGGAAAGAAAGTGAAGATAGAAGAAAGAGAGCTAAAGAACTTGGTAAGATGGCTAATGAAGCAATAGAAGATGGAGGATCTTCTCACCGGAATATGACACGATTAATCCAAGATATTAGGAACCTATCATGTGCAAACAATTCAAGCTAAGAAAGTTACGTTCAAGCGCATATATGATAAATGTAATGTTTATTGGCCACTAGGTTGGTATTTCTAACTCATTGAGTCAAGCTCATTTGTGTGTATATTTATGATATCATAGCCCTCGTTTACTTTATAAAACCACAAAGTAGATGCAATATTTCTAACTAATTGATGAATAAGAGAATGAAATAATTATGATATCATAACCCTCATTTACTTCATAAAACCACAAAGTAGATGCATAAAAATGTGTATAAAAGTCTTACATGAAGGTTATATATTTAGAGTTTGATGATATAAATAGACTGGCAATTTTGTGTGACCAGGATTTATTTTCTTGGTTTTCTTCACCTCTTCATATTCCATTTCTTCCTTATGTAATTATTATAAATTTATTTATTCAAACTATTTTTCTTAGTTCACATATTCACTATTAAATATTTTTTCTTTATATGCTTTTATAACATATACTTATATTAGGTTAATGTCCTGTGTATTACACGGGTTGATTAAAAAAATGTTAAATAGTTGGTAATAAAAATTTACGAATTTTAAAATTATGGTTTCAGATAATTAAAATCGTGTATAAGTTATTATTTAAAGTAATAAAAATAATATTAGTTCTTTAAACTTTCACTTTTTAAAAATTTTGTTTTTTAAACATTTTTCTTTTGTAAAAAAGCATTTTTGAAAAATGTTATTTTTTACCAAAAATCTATGATAGTAATCATATTATAATAATTCTTAATTAAATGTGTTTAAAAAGGTATATATATAATAATTTTAAATAATATTATTGTTTAAAATATGAGATATGTATTTAATATGAGAGAGATGCGGGAAAACACAAAAATAAAGAGCATATAATCATGTCACATGTCCATTAAAACTTTGCTTTATTATATAGTAAGATAAGATAAGATATAGATATAGAGAGATAGATATAATAAACGAATGACAAATATAAACAAACTGATAGACGTTGGTTTAGCCGTTTAGGTACGTTTCTAATTGGCATCTTTAATCTTGGCCGGCTTTCTGTCTATCTTAAAACATTAATACGTTCGACAATGTTGGAGTTTTCTTGTAAAGTCAAAGGTTCGTAGTGATGATCTATGCAATCCTGTCCACAGTTGTATTGTTTGTATTTTATGTTATATATATAACTTATAAATAACTAACAACTTGTATCATCAATCCACTCATAGAAACAATCTCTCCATCATACCAGTTCATACTAACCATTGAAATGGCTTTAGAAGAATCACAAGAACTAAACCACCTTCACTTTCTTGTTATACCCATGGGATCTCCAGGGCACTACATCCCAACAATTGATATGTCCAAGTTACTAGCTCAACACGGCATTAGAGTCACCATAGTCACCACCCCGGTCAATACCCTAAGATTCGGGTCAATCCTTGATCAAGCAATCCAATCAGGTCTTTCGATCCATTTTCTTGAATTCCCGTTTCCATATAAGGAGTTTGGTTTACCCGAAGGATGTGAAAGCATAGATGATCTTCCTTATATGGGGCTCACAAGTGCACTTATGCAAGCCTATGCTTCATTACAAAAAGAAGTTGAACAATATCTTGAAAATCTTAATCCTAAGCCTAACTGCATACTTTCAGACACATTTCTCCTATGGCCAGGTGAAATAGCAAAAAGGTTTGAGATCCCAAGAATTCTATTTGATGGGATGAATTGCTTTACTCAGATGTGTAACCATGTATTATACCTCTCAAAGGTGTATGAAACAGTGGGTGAGTCGGATTCATTCGTTTTGCCTGATTTGCCTGACCGTATTGAGCTAACAAGATCTCAACTTCCTTTTGCATTCAACCCGACACTTAAAGGTATGAGTGATTTCAATGAAAAGCTTCGGGTATCTGAATCCGAAGCGTATGGGGTAGTTGTAAATAGTTTTGAGGAGTTGGAACAAAGATATGTTGATGAATATCAGAAAGTTAAAGAAGGTAAAGTTTGGTGCATAGGGCCATTATCACTATGCCACAATGATGAATCAGATAAGGTCCAAAGAGGTAACAAGTCATCAATCAACAAACACGAGTGTCTCAATTGGCTCGATTCTCAAGAAAACGGTTCAGTGATCTATGCTTGTTTAGGAAGCATTAGTCGGGTTGAGCTTGCACAGCTCACAGAGCTTGCTTTAGCTCTAGAAGCATCGAAAAGACCGTTCATATGGGTGGTTCGAGCAGGTCATAAGACTGAGATGATAGAAAAATGGATAGATGAAGAGGGGTTTGAAGAAAGGACCAAAGATAAAGGTCTATTGATCCGTGGGTGGGCACCACAACTGCTAGTGTTGTCACACCCTGCGATTGGAGGGTTTTTAACACATTGTGGATGGAACTCGACTCTAGAAGGGATTTGTGCTGGTGTCCCTTTGGTAACATGGCCTCAGTTTCAAGAACAATTTTACAATGAGAAGTTAGTTGTGCAAGTGTTGAGAATTGGAGTTAGTGTTGGTGCTCAAAAAAGCGTGTTTTGGGGTGATGGAGATAAGTCTGGAGTGGTAAAGAGTGAGGCTTTTGTAAAGGCTATAGAGATTGTAATGGAAGACGGGGAAGAAGGTGATGAGAGAAGAAAGAGAGCGAAAGAACTTGGTAAGATGGCGAATAAAGCAGTAGAAGAGGGAGGATCTTCGGACCGAAATATTACTCGACTAATTGAAGATTTCAAGAACCAAGCAAGATCTAGGAATTAAACTAAGAATATCATGTTCACTTTCCTATACAAATCCATGATTCTAAGTGTTAATGTTTTTAACGTAGTTATAGTTTTTACTAGCTTCTCTTCATTTTAAAGTTGATCTACTTAATATAACTAAATATACGAGTTTTTCGGGTTAACTTTTAACCCGTGAAGTTGAAAGATACCCAATTCTTTAAAAATATTTTGTTTTCATCTAAAAAATGAGACCTTTTTGGTTAAAAAAGAGGGTGGGCCAAATAGTTTTAATCCAGAAAAGACAATATGATCAAAACCCACCCCCATCCTGATCGATCCCGACTGTTGGCATGTGGCCATTGATCATAAACGAAAAAAGATTAATTATTTGTTCTGTCTCTATAAACGAAAAAAGATTAATTATTTGTCTTGAAACATGTTATTCATATGATGGAGAAAGGTTCATTGGGGAACCATAAAAAAAGAGGGAACTGGGGAACCTTTGTGCTGGATTATTTTTTTTGTACTGTATTATTTTTTTTGTACTAGATTATTTTTTTTTTGTACTAGATAATTTTTTTTTGTATTGGATTTTTTTTTGTACTGGATTATTTTTTTTGTACTGGATTATTTTTTTTTTGTACTGGAATTTTTTTTTACGCTGGATTATTTTTTTATACTAAAGATGAACGGTCCACAAGTGTTCCCCAGTTTCCTCTTTTTTTATGGTTCCCCAATGAACCTTCCTCGATGTGACCTTTTAATCTTTGGAAAACAAGGTATTAATTAACCCATCACTGAAGAAGTCAAATTTATCTCTCATGGAAGATTAACTTCAGATATGATACTAGACCGACCTGTATTCATGTTGTGGGTGGAGGGATGACCAGTGGCGGAGCTTGATAAGTTTGTCATGGGTGGCCAAGATCATATATGTAGAATTTTAAGAGATTTCATGAGTGGCCGGCCTATATATATAAAAAAAAATATCGGTCGAAACCGCGAAATTTACAATACGGGCGAAAAAATCAGCAGGCTCGGGCAACCCCAGGCCCAAACAAAGGTGCGTCCCTGGGGATGACCTCCGGCTCAGATCCAAGACCATCATCATCATAGCTATCATCAGGTTCCTCGTGCATATGTGTGTGTATGCAAAGAGAAAGTTTATGTGGTGTAAGCAGGAGATGTTCCTGTGTGAAGGAGATTGTTCTCTGAGTATTTAGAAAGCTTTTCTAGACTTTCGGGCTGGAAGCATCAACTGAAAGGAGATAGGTTCTCCATGTGTTTAGAACTTGAACTCATTCTTTTCAAGGCTTTGCCTTCTTGTTATATGGAAGTCAATGGACCATTCTCTTATATGGGCTTTCTCTTTTAATTGAGTTTGTTGCGTCATACGAGCCCATTTTAAGACATGGCCCATTAATCACAAACATGAAACATGTTTAGTTAGCTAGCACAGATTGTCACAACTCACAAATCGTCATTTAATTTGGTCAATGCTTAAAAATTGGAAGCGAAATATTCGATGTTCATCTTGATAAAATCCATAGGTAAAATGTTATTTCGGTGAACTTCAATTCCCTAAATAATTTTCTAATACCGTGTTCTAACTTCTAACTGTTTCAGTAACATCTCGAATCAACGACGATACATTCTCATAAGAAGATCCACCTTCCGCCATTGCTATCTTCGCCATTTTTGCAAGCTCCATCACCCTCTTTCTTCTCTGATCACCATCTTCGTCTTCATTCATCAAACATTCAACAGCCTTCTTCACATCCTCCTTCTTCACCAACACTCCAACTTTATCTTCTTCCCCATAAAGAACCGGAATCTGCACACCAATCCGAACTCCAATCTTCAAAATCTCAACAATAAATGTTTCATTAATAAATTGATCCGCAAAAAACGGCCATGTAACCACCGGAACTCCAGCACATATCGACTCAAGCAACGAGTTCCAACCACAATGTGTTAAGAAGCAGCCAATGGCTCCATGGTTCAGTATCAAAACCTGTGGTGACCAACCATGGATGATCAACCCACGGTCCCGCACCCGTTCTTCAAACCCGTCCGAAAACCAATTCTTGAGCTCTTCGGTTTCGTTGCTAACGCACCATATGAACGGGTGGTTAGTTGACTCGAGTCCGAGCCCAAGCTCGATCGCTTGTCGCGTAGAAACACGCGCAAGACTTCCTAAACAAACGTATAGAACCGACCGTGGTTCCCTTTTATCGAGCCATGTCTTGCATTCGAGCTCGTTGATTGCAGCCTTGTTACCCCTCTCGGCTATATCCGTACCGTCTCGGTTGCATAACATAACCGGGCCAATACACCATACTTTCTTGTTAGTCGCATTTGTGAATTGTTTAACGTACTCGGGTTCCAACTCTTCAAACGTGTGAACCACAAACCCGTGTGCGGCTTGCTCGGCTTTGACCGCACGGGACCAGAACCCGTTTGGATCCGTTTCGGACGCCTTAGAGGCACCGGGGATTTGAAGTTTAGTAACTTCGAATCGATGGGGCAAACCGGGAAGCATGAACCGGTCCGTGTCTGATTCAATCATTTCTAACAAGTTGGAAGCGAAGGCGACTTGCATGCACACGAGCCAGAAGCATCCTGGTCCATTGAACACGAGCCGTGGGATGTTAACTCTTCGAGCCACATTTGTCGCCCATGGGAAAAAGAAGTCCGCGATTATGCAATCTGGTGGAGGACAAAGTTGTCGAACCAAATCTTCGGCCGGTTGTTCTAATAATTCGATTGCGTTAAACAATTTGACCGATGATTCAGACGACTCGAGAGCGTCAAAGCTCTCGCATCCGTCGGGCAAACCAACTTCGGCTAACGGGAGTTGAAGTTCGAGTAGCTGGATCTCGAGTTTGGCTGTGATGGCTCGAGAAATAACCGATCTAAAGCGGTTGGCGATAAGTGGTGTTGTGATTATGGTTACGGTCGCACCACGGTTGGCTAGTATTCGAGCAATGTCAACCATGGGAACCATATGACCTTGAGCCATTGCAGGAAACAAAACAAAATGAAGGTCCGTTGAAGGTGACACCATTTCTAACGAGTTGTAACTTGTGAAAGGTTAATTAAAGAATTGTATGTTTGTGTAACAAATTTTATAAAAGGTGGTTTATATATAGAACTTATAGAATCAATTGCATTAGCTTTATGTGAAAATTGAAAGGTAACTAACTAAAGGTTTAATTGGCTCGCTAGATGTTATATGTAGCTACAATGACACAAGTCGTTTTTTAAGAGAAGTGTAGGAAACTATTAATCTCATGTTTGGTTATTCTAAACCAATTAATCTTCAAAACTTAATTCAATGATACATGTTTTTCTTCGTTAAATGTCAGAAAAATAACATCAATCTTTCGACAATGATACGATATACATAGCGCACGTGCCTTAATGAGGTAAGAGTTTAGGTAAGATACATTGGACATATGTTTTAGTTACCATTGTGTCTTCTTTTCATATGTATGTGTGTATTTATTATTTAGGACAAAAAAGATTAATAATCTTCAGAACGGTGTGTAGAAGTACGAGATAAACAAATGTCTAATTGGTAGAAACAAAATTTTAGGTTCTACATAGAGCTCATTTATATATTGAATCATAAACCAATTCATGCTCACTTTGTGTTAAAACTTAAAAATTACAATTACATTACTTAATTCATGCTCACTATGCTGAACTAAGAATATAATGATTTTATGAACTTGATTTTTACAGTATTAACACCTGACAGTGTGTTTTATGTCCGCAGCAACAAACAAGGTGCTTGGTGTTTGTCTGCGGTTTTAGAAGAATACAAGGTTTATGCTAGCAAAAAATCAAGAGAAACAAATTTAATGTTTTTAGAGAAAAAATGATGTTTCTTGCCTAAGACAAATTTAATGTTTTTAGCTGTGGATATGAATATATGTATCTTCACTTTACTCAAAGTTTTAATATCTATTTGTACGTATTTCAAAGGATTTATGTGTAATTTGGTTTTTTATGATATTTTGTATTTTTCTTTTATAATTAATCATCATTTATTACATTGATTCAGCGTTTTGGCTAAACATATATATTTATTTCACCACAAATTAGTTCAGAGGGGTAAAATAGTCATTCTGACGATTGTTCAGATGTTCAACCAAACAACATTAATACTGGTTCAGGTTGAGACCCTCTTAACCAGTAAGACCTCTTAATGATTCAGCTCTTAATGATACAGATTCTGCCAAACAGCCCCTTACTGTTTATGAATAGGAACCAAAAGTTACCCTCTTAACCAGTAACACCTCTTAGTGATTCAGCTCTTAATGATACAAATTCTGCCAAACAGCCCCTTACTGTTTATGAATAGGAACCAAAAGTTATTGGACATAAAGTGCTCAAATGTGCAAATTATTAGGCCAAATCTGCAGCTTTTCAATCCTAGAGACCAAAATTGAAAATCATGCAAACCACGTAGACTATCCATGTAATTCTAATTCTAAATTTTATAAGTAAGATATTGGATGTTGCACATTGTTCTTTATAAATTAAAATAACTACTAATATTTTTTTAACTAAGTATATAATCAGATTTATTAATTGCAAAAAAGCCAACGTAATCATCATTTCTAATAACAGAATTATCTAAATCGGCCATAAGGTATAGTCTAAAGTTCAAATATCATTATTATAGATTTGATTTTATCACATTACCAAATCTAAGTTAAACCATCATGATCTTTAAAAGCAAGTAACTACACTTAAAGATCACAACCTTATTTCAAAATAAAAGCGTTAACCAATCTAGCATCATCACATAACTCTCTAAATCACAAGCAAATGTTAATAATTAGCCAACAATACCATTACTTGTGTGTTGCCTAATATCTTCAATGAACCGGTTCAAATTAATCTGAGATGAACCCCCTTCTTCTATAGCTTTTTTAGCCATTTCTTTGAGATTTTTAGCTTTAATTCTTCTTTCTTCACTTTCTTCACCTTCATTCATAATAATCTTTATAGCATTGCAAACATTCTCTCTCATTGGGGTTGAATCTTCCTCACCAACATGGACCATCTTCTTAACCCCAATTCCCACACCAACACCCAACAATTGCACAGCCAATCTTTCATTAAAAAATTGATCCGCAAATTGCGGCCAAGTGATCATCGGGACACCCGCGCAAACCCCTCGGTGATCGAGTTCCAACCGCAATGTGTCAAAAACGCACCCACGGCTCGATAAGACAAAATCAAGACTTGTGAAGCCCAACCGCGAATCAAAACACCTCTTCCTTTCACTCGCGACTCGAACCCACTTTCATCTAACCATTTCTCTATCTCATCTAACCTACTTCCACCTTTCACAACCAAAATAAACGGGTAATTTGATTCTTCTAACCCTAATGCGAGCTCGATAAATTGTCGCGGTGATAACCGCGTAAGGCTTCCTAAAGAAGCATAGATTACACTACGGTTACGCTGCGAATCGAGCCAGTTCATGAACTCACTATCGATTGAATCATTGGTTCCACGTTGAGCTCGATCGATATCGTTCTTGTTCGAATTCGAAAACGGGCCGATACACCAAACTTTACCATGTTTTAGCTTTGTAAACTCATCAATGTATCTTCTTTCAAGATTTTCAAAACTGTTTATAAGCGTTCCGTACGCTTCTAACTCTCTCTCTCTCTCTAATCCGTTGATGTGAGAGTTGTCTTTCCTTTGCAACTTCAGTTTTTCCCGGATTAAACAGTAGCGGAAGTTGCGATTTCGTCATGGATATCTTATCCGGTAAACCCGGTGTTGCAGTAACGAATAAAGAGATGATCTGAAGTAAATTCCGGGCTTCTGTATGGCCTTTTCTAGCTGAAGGACCTGCTAAAACACAAGAAAAACCGTTAGTCTCACCGCAGGAGGGTTACTCCTGCGATCGGACTCCGGCGTGAGGATAAGTATTGGC
>WOUH02000007.1:3918914-3936283 GCA_009936405.2 Stevia rebaudiana
GTTTAGGTTATGGTATGATTGAATGTTTATACTTATTATCAAATACTTTTGTTGCATGCTAATTATAACATCTTAAAAAGATTATATTGGCACACTTGAAGATACCTATGATTCTAAGAAGAGCAACAACAACCACCCGTGCCTACACATTATCTAAAAAACGAACAGTAATGAAATATCTAGCGATAGTGTGTTTGAGTTATTTATACCGATTTAAAGCTTTTTTTATCCCTAAGATCATATATAGTGTGTTCGGGTTATTTTGGCCTATTGAAAGAGTGTTTTGATCATTAACATCAAGTGTTTGGTTATTTTGCCATTGTATAGCTAACACAAAACCCAAAATAGTTTAATGCAAGGCATCTTATTTTATAGAGGATAGCCAACTCATACATTACAACCTGTGTCTGTTACATAAAAAACTGATTATAACATCATATATAGTATATTTCTGCTATTCTGGCCCTTTGGAATTGTGTTTTAATCTGTAAAATAATATATAGTGTGTTTGGGCTGATTATTTAAAGCGTGTTTCGATCAATAAGATGATATATTCAGTTTATGGGCTATTTTTACCTTTTGTAAAAAATAATTCACTCTTAAGATCATATAAATGTGTTTGGGTAGTTTTGACCCGTTTAAAGTGTGTTTTGATTATTAAGAATTTAAGATCATATATATTGCGTTTGGATAGTTTTTTGCACAACACGCACAATTTTTGCGCCGCAACGCGCGCACCGGATAACTCTAGTTTCATGAAAAATCAGGTAAAAAGAATCATTTTCAGAATTTCCTTATTTCATAATACCATGTAAATCTGATAATGTGATGCAATTTTTAATCTTTACAGAATTACAACATAAATTCCAAAACATAACTATACAAAACCAAAACTTCAAACCCTATGCAACCTTTATACTTTCTTAAAATATACCTATACACAACACAACTAAACTTTACAAAATCCAAACGCGTACCTTTACATATCAAACCACACTACACGAACAAAGATCAAGGACCAATCTTGTCATTCCACGGTTCATTAAGGGGAAGTAATGAATCATTTCAAAACTGATTTTAACTTTTGCACAAATCATGTTTACCTCTTGTTTACTAGATTCTGAATTCTAAATCTATACTGCTTCTACCAGAATCTGAATGATCTAATCGATCAACTCTCCATGAAATTAAATTTGTAGATTTTAATAACATTCCTAATGATGAAGAACAAGTGGCTCTCACTATTGCATCTGTTGATCGACTTCCTTTGCTTACCAACAATCCGAATACCTATAAAATTATGCAAACAATTATGAAATGTATATTCAGTTGCATTAAATTTTAGAAATGATACTTTTGGTAGCAAATTTTTTTAATTATTTTTTTTCTTTTAAGTTTTGGTAGCAAATTGTTGGGGTCTTTTTTTTACAAAAGTAGGTTTCTGGTCCAGTATAGTTCACGAGTCATTATTGTTAGTTGAAATCTGTGGAGTTCTTCGAAAATGTCTGAAAATAATATGGAACATAAATAAATTCAAATATCATACAATATGATATTCAAATTACTAAAATAACTGTAAAATCATTTCGTACAAGAAATATACCTGATAATAATAAGATGGTGAAATGTGTTGATCATCTGTTAAAGAAAGCATGCAGCTGGACAAATAAATGGCATTCGCCTGAATGGCGGGCCACGGAGCATCAAAAGCCTACACAATAAGAGATTAATTTAGTTTTTTATTTTTTATATTTAATTATTTTGGTCATTGTGAAAAAAAAAAACTAAATTAATTTCTGGAAAATATTTATTTAATTTAGGACCTGAATTATTGATGCCATGTAAGTATCAACTCTGGAAGCCAGATGTTGAATAAATTGCCTCGCGATATCTCTAAGAAAATCTTGATAGTCACTCCTAAAAGTGTAAAAGTGGAAATGGGCATGATTTTGGAGTCAATAAACGTAAGTGCGAGAAGTATATTAATTATCATTATTTTACTGATATATACCTGTGATCAGATATAAAACGATGTGTGTTAAGGAGGGGGATCAAATCTTCAATTTCCAGGAGGGGAGCCACCTGTTTGATTGTATTCTGTTTGGTAACAAACAATAATAAATATTAAAAAGAGAAAATTACATAAAAATACAAAAATTTGAGATATATGCATGGGGGTATTTACCCTGCAAGCTTGTCGGACAGAATATTCATCATCAAAGAGATGAAGAACCAAACGTGGCATTACAGCATGTACCTGAAATAAGTAACAAGTTGTGTAACGGGTCAAAACAGGTTAGGTTGACCCTAAACACTTGTGCAATATATCTTACTGTTTATAAGTAATATTGTATTAAAGTATGATTACCAAAATTACATTTTTTAAGTATTAATCTATTTTTTTCCGAAAATAATTTAGGATGTTTTAATGCATTAGTAGTACACTTCTGATAACTTTCGACCGGACCCGTTTTCTTTAAAAAAAGCTTTTTATTCTAATTTTACCCCACATAAAATAAAGCATTACCCAAGGACCCGTTTATAAGCGAATGTGTCCAAATTACCACCTTTACTTACAACTATTATTAGTTAAAAAAATATTATAAGAAAAATATGTATCATATAGCCTATAAAAAGTAGTTAAAAACCTGCTCAAGAAAAGCGTCACGTGATCCAGAACCATAATCACTTAAAGCCCCAAATGCTGCAAAAGCATTTGCTCTCATCTTTGAGTCCATAGAAAGCTGTTCACAATTATATAAATTATAAACAAAATTTCAGATCTCAAACATAATCAGATACCTTTATCTTTTTAAAAAAAATTTAAATGTTATATTTTGAAAATTCACCTGAAGATTGCGAAGCCGGACAGACAAATTAAGTAGAACATGCTCCACACCGTTTGGTGTTAACTCAAGAATCTATCAAAATTGAGATACAAAATGACTATGAATTATAAAAAAAATATTGACTCAAATATAGAAAAATAAAAACTAGTTGTAAATTTATACCGAAAGCAAGCATAACACTGCAGTCAATTGAACTGAATCATCTGAGTCATCAAGCAATGCCAATATTACACCAAGAGTTTCATTTGTGTATTTAGTAATATAAATAGGTGGTATCTGCAAAACCATGATGAAAAGTAAACATCCAAAAAAGACATAATTTATAGCTATAAAAAGTTGCATAACGTAACAAATGTCATAAAAATGTAACTTGTTAAACCTGCACGAGTCCACGAAGACAAAGACGCCTGACCATAGGAGAATCATCTGACACGTGTCGACACAACGCTTCAACTATTTCTTCCAATACCGGACCAGATCCTTCGTTACTGCATTAAGAATTGTTAATAAAGATTTATATAACACATAATCAAATACCGAAAAAATTAGGTGAATGTAACACTGTTCTGATGCATTGAGAATTAATTAATTAATTAAATTCAAATGTTTTGGTGAGAAATTAATCAAGACATACCTGTGACGTACAAACTCTGACAATGCTGCTGCTGCAGCTTCTCTTTGGAATCTTACAGGTTGATTCAAGTATTTACTTAGAATAACTGATATTGCTGAAACCTGAATACAAAGCAATATTAAAAAAAAAGATAATATATAAAAAAAAAACTAATATAAGACAAATACAACGAATTTTGCACAAGAGAGCACATATCAAAAGACTTGATTTGCAAGTCAAATTATTGTTACTTTTTTTTAACGGCGCAAGTCAATTTATTAACACAGAGAACATTAATTTATTTTAGAACAAAGAACAGAAAAGACAAAAACAAAAAAGAATAATTCCAGACTTTTGCCAAAAGTTGCCTAAATTACTTCCAAATACAATAAACATAATTATATGCATGTATTACATGATGTAAATACAGAACATAAATGGAAAACATTGCAACAAGTAGCAACCACATTAATTTAATCATCATAAAAAATATTATAAAAAAAACATATATAAGTTTACCTCCTTAGGTCTTTTTATGGAAATAGAACTAGCCAAATCACCAATAAGATTGATCCATTTTTCATCAACATTGTGTTCTCCATCTCTAGCCAAAATCTGAATAAAAAAATTAAAAATAATAAAAAAAAATGTGAGAAATGCAACAATTGATGCTGCAATAGTCTACACTTGTCTAAATGTAAAATACCTTCCCCATTTCAAGGTCTCCAACACATTCACAAAACGCCTGAAATGCTATTAGAAGCGTACTGCAAGTTAAGAATTAAAATGAGTACATAGAGAGCAACTTCAACTTCAAAATATTCTCAGCATTAAAAAGGATATGATCTTTCTGAAAACCGCAAGAACATGCAATGTACTATTCATTTTTTAATAAATATATGCAACTTACTTTTTTCTAACCGTACAATGCAACATATTCCTACCAAACCATGCAATCTGTTAACTTAAATGGTAAAAACTGGTACATGTGTTTGATTAAATGTTAAGATATTATATATTTTGGTAAAAGATAGTAGGTAAGTTGGCAACTTGGCATTAAATGGGTAATAGAATCCATTGTGTTTTATTAAAAAGATAAAAGTTAATTGCATTTTTTTCTTTAATTGTCATCTTTTCTTTTCTCCACTAATATTATGCATGGTGTAGTAAAAATCAGTAGGCACTAACCAGGTGGTGTGAACTGACTAGCAATTAATCGGATTGGAAATTTTATATGTAACTTTCAAACGTATATATATATATTTACACATACACATTTTGACCAATCTTTTACCACTTTTGACCAATCTTTTACCTATTTTTGACTATTTTTACCGCCTACCGATATTATGGCCAATTAGGTGAAATCATAACGGTAGACTACTAATTACAAGATTAATGACCAATTAATCCTGATTTTTACAACACTAATTTTTACCGTAGTTGTTCATGATGGCCTGAAATAGATGGACTGTGACAGCTTCCTAAATGAAGAGTGAGTATCGCGGTAACCGATGCATACGCTTGTTCAACTGCTCGCTTCCCAATTTTACCACCTCCTCTACAAAACAAGCAAATTTATAAAAAAAAAATAATAATAAAAGTCACATCACAAAATAACTGAAATCAAGTTAACGCATAAAAAATAATTAAAAAACCTGAAGAACGCAGTCAGAGCAACAATAGCAGCTTGAAGAATCTCATTCTCGGCGCGGGCCCCAACAGAATCTCCTGAAATGTCTCCTTTTCCAACGTCACCTTTTTGTACAGAAGCATGACTTAATGTAGATATCAAGTGTTCTAGAAACAATGATGAAAGCTCGTTGTGCTGAGAAAAAACCTAGAAGCAGAAATACGAGTACGGTTCTTATTCTTAGTGAATGATTAAAATTTAATTGCAAATGATGAAACTTTATAGGTTTTTTAATTTTAATATTAATAGAGACTCACATAAAATGCATCTTGCATTGGCCAGCCACCTGGCATTCGTTGTATATCTTTAGTGACAATATCTCTTGCTGCAGCAGTTAAGACTTCATTAAAAACAACTCCTGGATTGGTGTTTTCAGCTAGAGAAGAAATCTTTAAAAAGTTAAAGAAAATAATATGAATAAAACACATCAGAAAAGAAAAATATTTTAATTATGATTATAGTGACTTAAAGTTGCTATAATCAGTCTTAATTGTTTGAATGAGCATATTCTGCTTCTGATTATTTAGAGGATATATAATCAGTTTCATACCAACTGCAACACAACTTTATCCAGGGATAAAATTAAGTTGAGAAAATTTTTATTTATTTCACCAACCAATTTTTATTTCAGCCAAATTAATCTATCAATATTTTTAATAATCAGAATTCATCAAATATTTAAACATCTAATTCTCTGATTATCACATCTTTAAACAACAGAAGTTTCAGTGACCATTTTATAAAAAAATTACTATCTAATTTTGATTATTCAATATTAAAAAACCCCTTTTGAATCATAGATAATAATGAGTATTGCATGAGAAAAAAGGATACAGCAACAAGTGTTTCATGGCGTAAATATTTTTCAGACACGTGAACTGCAGCCGAAAGCAAAGATTGAGCCGTTCTGTAGAAAACACAAAATTTTCCATTTAAAAAAAAAACAAAACAGAAATAATTTTTTTTTTTAACTAAAATCTAAACAATAATGACATAAATGACCTTGAAATATCAGTTTCGTTCAACTCGTTTCCTCTTTTGGTAACAAACTCAATGACTGCTTGTATACCACCTTCTGCTGATGACTTAACCTTATCACATATAGCTACAGAACAACCGTTAAGTGTCGCCACCAACTGCATTAAATCACCGACAACAATAAATATTAATTGACAAAATTACTTTCATAATTACATCTAAAACCAGAGTTCACAATTGACAAGTGTGTGTAGTATTACCTCGTCTTTTGTCAACAATATACAAACAGCTGAAATGACACGGTTAAATACTTCAGAAGGATCAATAGATGTGTCCTAATCATAAAAAGTAAGTTAGAAGACAAAAGTACATATTGGAGTTTTATTTTATTTTTTTGCATAAATACCAACATACTTGTTAATTTTTCATGTTTTTTAGTCTTTGTACTTTTTGTGTACATTTGGGCCATTAAAACATTTTTGTGTCCCAATTGGGTCATTTTATAGGTCAGAAACTTGCTTTCAGAAATGATAACTTTTATGGCAAAATGTTGGATTTGGAATATAAAAAAAACAAAAATTGTTACTTTTTAAGGATTAATTTAACTTACTTTTCTTAAAATGGCTATAACATCCTCAAGTGATGACAAAGCAGCATACGAAGATTCAAGAGGTGTGTTAGAATTAGAAGCTACAGGTCTCGGAAGAGACAGAGATATATCAAAATATTGGTCTAAAATCTGCATGGATTAAAAGAAAGGTAAAAAACTCGAAAATATTATTCTCACATGCATAAACATGAAATAAAATTCAGATTAATTATTTAATTTTAATATAAAAATGCTGACCTGTGCGGATAGTTTTCTGACTTCAGAATTTGTATCTGCACAACGTGGAAGGTACGCTATGACTCTATCACCCAAATATAATGCGTCTCGACTTGGCAAAAGAAATACAGCTGGCCATAAAAGCACATTTATAATTAATTATAATTGATATTACAAAAACTAATGGTGGCATTTTCGCCCAATTTCTTATGTGAATGAGTCATACAGGTCAAATGTCACCCAAATTGTAATGTGAATCGTTTTATTAAAAAATAAATCATATTTGGCACACCATATTTCTTGAAAATTAAATAAATATGAAAGCATGCATTTTGGGTCACCCGAAACAAACTAAAAATTATCTTTTCTAACTAGAACCCATTTTGACCTGTTACCCAACACACTTGAAGTGCTCACCTTGCCACACTAGGGGAAAAAAAAACTTTGAAGTTGAACTCACATGGCAAACTCGCAACATTATACCGCGATGTGCGATCATTTTGTTTAAAATCAGAAAAACCTTCTTCATCAAGACTCATTAGAGTTAATATGTAGTCAAGCAATTGGTCTCTTTTTTTCAATGCGAATGATATACCACTTTCAGCAGCACTAATGACAGCAAGTCCTGCATTTCAATTAATTAATTTTACTTCTATTACAGCCAATTACCACTTAAAATATTTAAAACTGGTAAAAACAAGACTTTACTGATTAAAATAAATAAGACTAATATTCTATAACATAAAAAAAATAAATAAAATTAAGAAAAAAAATAAGGAATTAGAGCTTAAACAGAAATGAATGTAACTCACAACAACCAGAGCCTCTTATGTTAGTAATATATGGATGAAACAACATTTAAGTTACACTTTAAAAATTCAAAAAAGATCATATTTGTAAGAGTTTGACCAACCTAATAAGTCAATGGCAGTGATAACAGCTTGCTTCGCACTTGGGTGACGTACAATTAGAAGATGAGACAGCATATTAGTACCCTGAAGAAAGCAGTTACAGGTTAATGGCATAATTAAATATACAAAAAAACATATCATATTATTAACAAAACCCTAATTAAGCATCCACTCAACATGAACAAATGCAAAAACGAGACTTGAAACTGAACTAAAAAATGATGATATTTTACCACAAGTGCATCTATTCTGGCTTCAATTACAGTTGATGGAGCGTATCTTGCAGCATATCCATACATTAGAGCCAATGCAGCATGAATATCATCAGAATCTTTTATCTTGGATTTATCTGAGAAGAAGGATAGAAATCTGCAATTCAAACAATCTCATGATGTTAAGACCAACAATAATATATCTTATACAATTACAATGATAGATAAGTGATAAGTCTTGCATTTATCAGTCCTCATGAAATTAGATATCTAATTAGCATATATTACCGCTGAAAAATACTTTCTTCAACATTTTCAAGAATCTCTTTAAGCTTATCCAAAACAGTATCCAAATGTGATGCTGCAACCTGCAAGAAATTTCTATCAGCAACTTAAAATACAAACATCATCGGCTAGATTACTATTATTATAATTATTATAATAATAATAATAATTATTATTATTATGTAGTATACAAACCAATCCCATAGCCTTTGCCAAACCGAGCCGATTTACGGGAATTGATATATTCGCTTGCTTGTACATCCAGTCAATCTTATCACGAACATAAGGTCTGTTATCGACTTTCTGAAGAAGTATACCAAGACATCTAGAAGTAAAAAAAAAATCAATATGCTTATCATGCTTTTAATGAATAACAGAAGATAATTGAAGAGGGAAATTAAATACAAAAGAAAATGCAAAAAAAACATACAAATAAGTGCATACCGATGAAGTAGTGCAGAATGCTCATCATCAGATGTATAAAGTTCGTATTGTTTTGCAAACGCGTTTCCTAAAGAGATTACCCAATCGGTGTCTTGAACAACATCCAATGTTTCAGCAAGAAACTGTAATAAGAAAATAATGCATTTATGATAAATTGTATTTCACAACTGTCATGTTTATAAGATATAAATAATGTAGTATACTGCAGTAAAATAACAGATAAACAAAAGAGAAATTACACAGATGGCCCCTAGGTTTGAGAAAGTAACAAATTTGGGTTTTATGCTTTCAATTTTGTAATGAGTTTGGGCATTAAAGCTAACTTATGTCAACGGAAGTTAGCCTTAACGCCCAAACTCATCACATTTTTAAAGGAATAAAACCCAATGTTGTAACTTTAAACTCTTATTACCCAAACCTGTTATTTTCGACAAACCACAGGGACCATATGTGTAATTAACTCTAAACAAGATGTATGAACATGTAACCATCGATATGAATTAATAAGGAACTTATAACATGTACATTGATTATCATATCATCCCATGTTTCTTGAAAAGAAAGATCTTGTTTAAGGTCTTCTGTGTCGCTGACATATGCTTTCATTTTTGGAATCTAGAGCTTACCAAAACAATATATCAGTTAGGAGTTAGATAAAATCATATAATAATTAACCATACAACAGATAATGCGATTAGATTTAGCACATAGCAAGCATGTTTAATCAAATGACTACATAACCTTGATACCTCATCTTGCCAAAACAAATTAATGTTTTTTGGAAATAAAGACGCCAAATAACACAGCACCTGCAAGTACCAAGCCGATGTAAGATTACATCTTCTGTCAAAATTTGAAGATATGCACATGTTTGACATGCAACTTCTGTGAGCTTTAACTTTTTGGAGAAAAAAAAAAAAACTTGTTTGGATGAAAAGTTTTAGCATTAATTTTGGGGAAATATACTACAAAAAAGACAAGTTGTTTTCAGCAACCTAAGATTCTAGAGTTTCTAAAAAAGAAAAAGTACGCTTCTGCCCCTCATAATATATAGTGCTTAACATTTGGGCTTATTATGTGTGTCCCTTTATGTCATTTTAAACTTTTCACTTACAGTCAGACCAATTTGACCGTTTTGACCAATTTTCACTGGTACCGATTTTTTGGGCCGATTAGGTAAATCGAATCGGCAACCATCCGATTTCCGATTGATCGCCGCCTAATTTTGGTAAATGTACACCTAATAGTGGCCCATAAGACTTACCGTTAAAATTTGAGTAGCGAGTTGCTCCCTTGCAAGAGGATTGTGAAGGAGAACCACCAGACGTGCAAAAAGCTCCTGATGTACAAACAGATCACTGTCAGTTATTTTAAGTGCAATAAAACGCGTATAATCCTACATGTATGTAGAATTAAAATCCACCTCAGGGCGTGGAATATCAACACGAGTTCTACATTCACGCATCATCCTATCATTATGAATAGATCTGTTCCTGCACATATCTGATATACATCTGCAAACCTGTAAAATCGCTTGATTATTCCAGAATATCAATATAGTTCATCTAAATAGTAAAACAATTTATGAAAAATTACAATGGAAAACATACTTAATAGAGGTAATTTTTCCTATGGTCCTTGTGGTTTGGGCAAACTAACAGGTTTGGGGTTTGTGTTTTCACTTCTGTAACGAGTTTGGGTAACTTATGTTAACTTTTCTATTAATTTAGGGTGAAAGGACAAAAATACCCTTTCACTTTGACTATTCAAAAAATCAGATGGCATTTTTAGTCATTTCACCCTCATACCTGTCACAAAATTGAAAGCACAAACCCCAGACTTGTTACTTTTATTGTGTAGTACCCAAACACAGGGACAATCTATCATAGTCACTGAGTTTCATCTATGTAATTAACTTTACTCAATATAAACTTCAGTCCTTTAACATACATTCAGATATGAGATTAATTCAACATTACCGTGGCAACTGCACCGGTGTATAAACGAGGTATGATCATTTTCAACATAAATGGCCAAAGAACATGCTGCATATTTCAGTATTCACATATAAGCCATTGTCAACTTTTTATTCGGAATTCTTCATTTAAACTGACCGATTTCACTCAGGATGTAAAAGGCAATATAGCAACAAAATATCTGGAAGTATAATTAATTTACCTCCATTTCAGGAATGGTTATGGTTATTAAGAGGAGACCTTTTTCACATATTGCCCTTAACTCTGTTGGCCGAACAGACCCAATTTTTGCCTGCAATAAACAATGTAAGACAAACACACATTTAGTGGACTACATACTCACAATTAACAATTACACAAATATGGCACTTCAATTTATGAAATTCAAACCTCTGCTCGCTTTTGTTGAAATGAATAATATAAATTAGTAGGTGTAAATGACTCCTTTGATGTCACAAGCTCATCTATTTCTTTATCTGACATTGCACAATGTCGTACAAGATATTCGACAAATAGCTCGCCAGATGGACCAACCAAGTAACAATGGGAAGCCAAAACAACTATTAGCTGGAATGAAAAGTAACTAAAGTTATGTTTAAAGTATTAGCCCAAAAAAAATTACTAATTTATTCCCATAGTTTAGGTTTATTTAGTTTTTTTTTTTTTTTTAATGTATTTTAATCAAATAACATTAATTTTTTCAATATTTCCAATCTAGCATAAGGCATAAAGAGCGACTTTATGTATTTTAATCAAATAACATTAAATTTTTCAATATTTCCAATCTTGCATGAGGCATATCAAAATGTAACATAAATAAAATGGATTAAAAATGTACCTCTGCAAGTGCTTTACAAACCCCTAAATTTAGCTCCTCTAGCAATGATGTAATGGCTTCTATGAGTGTCGGTCTTTTATTGTGCCATGTTTCAGATAACCTTGCAGTAAAAATGTCATTTTTTACTTTTTAAATTCAGATATATATATTGTGAAGTAGAATATAAATTTGAAAATTTTACCATAAAAGTTTATAAAAAATAAAGTAAATATGAAATAAGTAATATCTATTTGACATGCAAGTATACCTGGGTAAAAGATGCTTAAGGACACAAAGAGCGCCAAAAGTCATTTGATCTTCTTTCAACTTGGTTTTCTGTAGATGAAGACACATGACAGTTAACCAAAAAGCCAGTTTTAAAATTAATAATAGTCGAGATGAAATTATGGAACTTACATTTACAAGAAAACTAAACAATTCCTCAGGATACACCAACCCAACTGTGAGAAAGCAATGTTGAACTTCATTATATGTCTGCAACAAAAGGCAATTAAGACATTTACAGATATATAAAGTAAAAAAAAAACAATAAAAATGGTAAAAAAACATATGATATAGAAGTTGAGTAAAAACTGAGAGAAAAGATCACCTTGAGGCCTACTGAGAAATATGTACATTCTTTGATGTCGGTATAACTACAAACAACTGGAAGAAGAGTTGACAAAACAACTGTGAGATCCTGAAAAAAGAACATATAACCACCATCATCGAATAAATAGCCATTCGCAAATATCTATACAATCACAAAATGCAAAAAAAAATATAAAAAAATAAATAAATACTGCTCAAGAAAGACACTGTTGGAGATGATATTGTCTAACAAACCTCAAAAGCAAGCAAAGGAGAACCCTTTTCAGAGAGTAACGATGCGTTTAATAGATTGTGAAGGCTACATGTAGCCAAATAGGCCGTATTATGGTCTCTTTTATACCTGCATAACATACAATAAATTTGAATTCATCATCAATATCACAATGTTCAACCATGCAAGAAAACATCAGGGTTGTAATGATCGTTAAGCGTTAGTCAGGCGGTGAGATACCGACTAGTGATTAATCGACCGGGTTGGAAATTTTATATGTAATTAATCAAACTAAATATATACACATTTTGACCAATTCTGACTAATTTTGACCAATTTCCTACCGAATTTATAGCCGATTGGGTTGAATCGCAACGGTGGAGTGGTGGACCACCAATTACCGAGTTTTACAACATTAGTCATAATGGTCCAATTATATACTAGACAAAAAGCAAAACAAATTATCTTTGTATCTTACAATTCCAGTATAGTTGGAACAAATTTTGGTAAAGCAGCCTTCAACAATGTTCTTGTGACAAGACCAACCAATTGACCCAATGCTTCAACAGCAGATGTCCGAACCTAATCCACAAGTAATATTAATTTAAAAAGTTTAAAAATTATAAATATCAAAGCATGTGATATAAATTCCAGTTTAACGCTAATAAAGATTATATAACCATGGTCATAAATTAAACATAGTTTCATGAATGCAAACCTTGAGATCGCGTGAAGTTGCCCAATTTTGTAATAAAAGCTCAAAGGCGGAGTTTAAAAATGAGCTGTAATTAACCATGTCAGTTTCAGGAGAGAAAAATAAATAAAAATAGAAATACACACACAATGTGTAAAACTGTAAATATTATAAATCAAAAACTGCTGACAAGAAAAAACAATTTTCTCACGTGACATCACTATCAAGAATCGATGAAAGAGGAAACTCCACACTATATTGCCAACAAGCTTGACACCAACACTTGAATGCTGGAAAAATATAACCAAAAAAATTTTAAAATATAAAATAAAAACACTGATAGATTAAAAGTACATGTATTTATGTGAATAAAACTAAAATGAGATTCTTCAACATACCATTTGCGAATATTGGTCGATGTTGATCTCTAACATTCCCAAGAATTGGAAGAACTCGAGAAAGCACACCTTTGAGTCTTGGAGTAAACTGAATAGCTTCAATTTAATATTCATTTCATCAAAAGATATTCAGTTTCAGACCTTAATTTTGAATCACCCGAAAATAATAAAAAAATCTTCTATCATTTGCAATACTTGTGAGTTGTGAATCAGAGAGTTAAGAGAACTAACCATCAGAAGTAGCAAAGTCTGCAAGTATTTGGACCATTGCCGGTAAAGCTGAATTTTGAGCAGATAAGTGAAGATATAATTCTTCCATCATCTGCATTAGGAGAAGAAAAAAACAAAAACAAAAAAAAACTTAATAATTTAACGAGTATTATTTAAAAAGGAAACATATTAAAGAATAATGATCATTTTGTTTGTTTCTAGTTGTATAGAGAAAAAAGATTACAATTGTTTGATCTACCCTGAAATTGTGTTTACTAAGTAGTGGTTGAAAGATATAATATAATATACTTTACATCTCAAACAATAATATGTTACCCACCACTTTAAGGACATCAACTGTTTCAATGAATTTACAAAATATAAACACTTACCAAGTCTGGTAAATGAGAACCAATTGCAACAAGTAGAGAAGATGCAGCTCTTTGCCAATCAGCTTTTATTTCCTATAATGCATATTAAAATATAAACCAATATTAAATCATCTTTCAGAACAAAAAATAGCTAATAATATATCAAAACTTGTCTCAATCTCTTGCATGAAACTTCTTAACTCATTCAAAAGACCAACAAAAACCAATTGTTTGTGTGTGTATACACATACAATACATATGAACTTTGTAAAAGCACAAAACTAAAAAATATGCCAAACTGAACCGACAATATATAAGCATTATAATTATATCAATAAGTTTGTTAGTGTAAACCATCAGAAAGCAAGATTAGAAGAACGCAACCCTAAATAACCTTTGATGAAATGATCTCATTAGTAGCTAGTTTGGCAAGTTTTTCCATATAAGCAGTGTCCACTTCGCCTTCTTCTAAAGCACCAATTGCAATTGACATCACTTGAAATACACCAGCAATGTTCCCAAATCTCTTTCAGCAACAAAAAAAATAAGTTATTTTGTAATTATAATTGTAATACATGGGTTAATCACTTAATCCTTCTTTTCCACAATCAAAATCCAGTTTACAAAAATCATTAACCTTACGAGTGGAATATTTCTGCCTTCTGGATAAGTTTGTTTGTTAAATTTATAAAATTTGTTAACCTCGTGAATATATTGCTATAGTAAGAAATATAAACGGTCGTTTGCTGCGATATTAAAATCCGATTCCAAAATTTTGAAATAAAACGATTATTAGTGAACAAATTTTAGATTTACACTCAAACTGTAGAATATAGAGTGTGTTATATGATCAGGAAATAACTACCCGGCGGCCGCCGCGAGATACCGTTAAGCAACAGTCAAGAACTAGAAGTGGATTCCTGCGAATTTCATTCGATTTCAATTCAACAATTCAATTAAGTGTGAAATATGAACAAACATACGAAAATATGCTTACAGTGGAGCGAGAGATTTAAGAGACGCCATGGATGCTTGCTTAACCATGGGGGATTCATCGGCGAGCGATGAAACCAGAACCTGGATCGCCTCTGAAAATCGAAGATATAAACATCAGGTAGAGATTTTGATTCAGAGAATCGAAAATATAATCATCAGATGGAGATTTTGATTCAGAGAATCGAATAATGGAAGAATTAGGGCAAGTACCAGGAGCAGGAATGGAGTTTCCAGAACTTGCTGACATTACTGCATTCGATCACGAACAAGAAAACGAAGAAGAACGGAGAATTGGATCGCAAAATTTGCAGGGATTACGCGATTACGATGACAGCGCGTGATGCTTCTGGTGTCTAATTGACAGGTGGGCGGTGGTTTGATGAATTTATTATGAATAAAGAAAAGAAGATATAAAGAATTTTTTATATAACATACTCGTATTAAATAAAATCATCATGCTTGTATATTGTGCTCGAGATCCTATCACATCAATGGTATTGAGTAATTCTTAACGAGAGGTCTTGGATTGTAGTCTCACTCAGAGCATGAAAAAAAGCTCTTGGGTGACAGACGAAAACTGGTAAGACTTGAAACTTTAGGGACGAAAACTTTTAAGATTCAAAACGTTAGGAATGGAAATGTTTAAGACTTGAAACGTTAGGGACGAAAAGTGTTAAGACTTGAAACGTTAGGGAAATAAAAGTTTAAGACTTAAAACGTTAGGGACGAAAATTGTTAAGACTTATTAGACAATGTTTCTATTAACGATGGACTAAACTGTTAATTATTGCAAACCTCATTGATGAAAAATGTAGTTTACTTTTTTAAATAAATAAGATAAATATTTAATTAGATAATAACAAATTTAAATGATTTTGTAATTTAAATATATTTTATAATTTAAAATAGAATAAGAAGTATAAAAAATTCAAACTGTTAATTTAGTTAATTTAAATAATTAAAAAACTTTTGAAAAATTGAGAGAATGACACATGACATTTATGTTACTCTTTTATTAGAAGTAGATTTGTAGTAGTTGTTTATAACGTGTTTTCTCTTATAATTGATTGGGATATTGTTTTTTTGTTTGGTAATTGTGTTACATGTGTTCTCAACAATTTTCTTATGTGCATTTAGGCATAATTTATGTTTTATTTCATCTTAATTATCATTTTTATAATCTTCTTTTATTTGTAATAGTTTTTTATAACTTGTTGTCACCTGTAATTATTTTAATATTGTTTTTCTATTTGTTAATGGTGTTGCATGTGTTAACAATTTCTTTATGTGCATTTAGGCGAAATTTATGTTTTATTTGCTCTTAGTTGTCATTGTTTCAATATTCTTCTATTTTCAGTAGTTTTTTTTATGATTGGTTGTCTCTTATAATCGTTTGTAATATTGTTTTTCTATTTGTTAATCGTGTTACATGTGTTCTTAACGATTGATTGTGGTATTGTTTTTTTCAATTTGTTAATGGTGTTGCATGTGTGTTTTAGAAAATTTCTTTATGTGCCTTTAGACAGAATAAGGTTTTATTTGCTCTTAATTGTCATTGTTACATTCTTCTTCTATTTGCGGTAGTATTTTATAACTTGTCTATCGTATTAGATTGTAGTATTGTTTTTGTTTGTTTATGGTGTTGCATAAGTTCTGAACAATTTCCCTTGTATTTGGAATATTCATTGTCATAAGCATTATTTGAGGTTGAATGTTTTGAAATTTTGTATTTAGTACTATCATTTTAATTTAAAATGAATATTAATGGGGTTGTCAAATGATAGTATTCAACAACGATACGAAAGATAATATGACTTATCCATAAGTAATAGAAGTTATAATACCCCTATGTTCAAGACAATGGTACCACTTAAAAGTGAATATGGGTAAACAAATTTGTAGCATTCAACTCCTTATGCATTCACAATCGTAAGTGTTCATTAGTTCAAAGTAAGCTTGGGCATAAGGGTAGACAGAACCTACGACTTGTAAATGATCATTTATGGTATAAATACCATAGTATTTTCCTCCGGTTTTAAAAGCATAAAAGCATAGAAAAGGATATATGAACTTATAGTGTTCGAACACATGTATCGATTGATTTTTGAGACGAGTCTTCCTTTCTTCTGTAAACTTTCTTCTTCTTATAAATCTTGATTACCATTTTGTTCATATATTATTGCATGTTGGATTCGTAGTCTATACTCATATTGGAAATATGGAATTATAAACATAACTAGCTTAAAACTCGTGTATTACACGGGATTACATAA
>WOUH02000007.1:3952519-3966141 GCA_009936405.2 Stevia rebaudiana
TTTTTTTATATATATAGGCCGGCAACCCACGAAATCCCTGAAAATTCTACATATATGATCTTGACAACCCTTGACAAAGTTCTCAAGCTTCGCCACTGACACCGACTCAACTAATACGATCAATTTGACTGGTTAATTAGTATACATACTCGAATAGACCTTGAGATAGCTAGTAAAGACTATAGCATTACAAAATTTAAAAATAAATCAAATCATTACATCGTGACAACCAAAATTGTAATAAACAAAGCATAATTACATAACTTTGGTGACCTGCCTAAATATTAAAAATTTAAATATCATAAATCAAACTTTGTAAATATTATTATTTTTTTCAAAAATTAAAAATTTAAATATCATAAATCAAACTTTGTAAATATTATTATTTTTTTCAAAAACACAATTGAAATCTGTTTGAATGAGCCAGATGAAACGTGCAATTCGTGACGGGATTCGCATCTCACTTCCAGTCTCCAGAAAGTAACCACTCATCTCTCAGGTAAACCATGTTTTCTCTCTCTAGATTCCAGCTTTCACTACCTGTACTCTCAATTTCATCCACAAATTTGATGCAGTTGCTGTAGATTCAGTTAGTAATTGATCACTCTTTGTGCAGAGATTGATCATATACATAATACACTGTGAGATTTGTTTGTTGTTCATAAGATTTAGATACAGCAAGCTAATTTTGGATTCAGAAGAATGAGTTCGTCGTCCGGTCAGTACGATCTGTCGTTTAAGATCTTATTAATCGGAGATTCTGGTGTCGGCAAAAGTAGTCTTCTCGTCAGTTTCATTTCCAACTCCGTCGACGATCTAGCTCCTACTATTGGTAATTTTACTTACTGAATCGATTTTTGTTTTGATCTTATGAACACTTGATTCATGAGTTCGTCCATTAAATTGATGTAGTTTGGATGTGTATTATGATTTTCGTTTGAGTAACTATCGATTTTAGCACTTTGTTATGTTTAATTATGCTAATTTGTTTGACTTCCAGAAACATAGTTTCATATGCTTGTTTTAAGTATAAAACAAAACAGTTTTGGATTTTGATGTCACACTTAGTATTAGCTTAACCAAAATAGATATACATTTGTTGTAGATTTGTACTATATTAACGTTAATTAGTAATCATCTTTCCGGAGAGATTAATCATATCTCACTGCTTTCTCTGCTGAAAGTTATATCAATTGATAAGTTTACAATAAGGCTTGATGGAGGGTTTATGGTGTTCATTAGCCATCAGAAAGTGACCAAACCGAAGCAAGTGGGTCAATTTGGGATCTAGACGGTTCGGTTTTGACAGATTGACAAGTTGTAATGGGTTGGTCTGGTTTGAAACATGGAAACTAGTCGGGTAGACCATACGGTCTATTTAACCCTTATTATTTATAGCTATGTATATCCATTATACTCACGAACCATCTTTATCGTTAATATTCTTATAGCAACCATGATTTTTTAATAGGTTTAAATCACCATCCCGTGAAGAATATAATTTTGGATCTTGTAAATAGTATCAAGTGCATTTGACCATCTTAAGACATTAATGACATTTTATGATAGTGTCAAAACACATGTCTGTCATTTTTCATGTCCTATTTATGAGTTGTTTCTATAGGATTAATGATCATTTCAAGAAAACACCAAATTATAATTGGTGTCTGAAAAATGAATTTTGACCATCATTTATTGTTTTCTTGTCAACTGCTAATGCAGTTGAATGATTGCTCTAACGACTTACTGAGTCACTGCTATATGTTTATAACTTTATATAAGTTGCAAATCTTCTCACTTTGCTGCAAAATGATGAGAGTTTCTTTGTATCTTGTTAACAGTTTTAGTTTCTACTAATTTTACTCTTTGTTTGTTGACCAGGTGTTGACTTCAAAATCAAGCTGTTTACAGTTGGCGGGAAAAGATTAAAACTTACAATATGGGACACAGGTACGCGTTGTAGGTTAATAATGTTTATAATGGATAAAATGCAGTCCAAAGTAAAGTAAATTTGATCAAAACGGTTTTAGAGGGCAATTAAATAACTTAATTGTACAGTTAATTTGATCAAACCCTGTTTTTATCTTTTAAATTTCCATTTTAAACACCATATCTCATTCACATTGGCTCTAATTTAGACACATGTTGATACATTTTAGCTTGTTGTAAAACTCTTATCAAGAAGAATGCAAACCAATATATAATTATCTGATTACATATCTCCAAATTTTAAACCATTTTTTCACTAATTTTTTCCAACAATAATTTAAAAAGTTGATTCTAGACAATTGCTTTATGTTTGCATGCATTTATGTCAATGTTGGTTACATGGATTTAATGTTTTGTCCTCTCACCTAATCAAAGCATGCAAATGAACTTTAGGAACATAATTTTTTTTTAAATGTGTTAAAAAGTAAAAAAATTCCTATATCTTAAATTCATCATTATTGTGACAGCTGGACAGGAGAGATTCAGGACATTAACCAGCTCTTACTACAGAGGTGCACAGGGGATTATTCTTGGTACACAATAACCTAATTTATATATGCATGGTTTTGAAGCGTAAACGGAGATATTGTTTATTTCATATAATATTATTATTATTGATGGGAATGTTACATTGTCATATATTGAACATTGTATGTGTTACAGTTTATGATGTTACAAGGAGAGAAACATTCAGAAACTTATCTGAAGTTTGGGCTAAAGAAGTGGATCTTTACTCCACTAATCAAGATTGTGTGAAGATGCTTGTTGGAAATAAAGTTGACAAAGTAATTTTCACACTCCATTTTAATGTTTAAATTAATATCACGCAATTAGGTCAATTTTGCCTAAAATATAAAGACTAATAGCTACTTACAGTTTTGACAAATAAAAAACTAAACCAAGCGATTCGTGTGGGTTGATTAAACTTCAAAATCTTTAGATTGTATTAGTTTTTTTTTTAAAATGTAAGTTGACTTTTAATAATCCAAACTATGATCCGCTGATAGATACTAATCCATACTAGCAATTTGACCAATGACAACGTTATACGTTTTACACTTTTACTTTTGTTGATGACAATCCCAATAACATAATCATCATAGATTTACATTTAATGTACATCTATTTTCCACTTGATTTTGGTTGTAAGGTTTTTCATTTCGTTCATAATCATCATTATGAGCGAAATCAAGTGTAATTCAAGTGTTAATCTTTGATAATTATGAATTTATGCTACTAGGATTCATATTATTAAAATCCAATTACCCAAAAATAATAATCATGATCCACGATTATATTACATATTAATAACGACATAATCTAATGAAAATAATCTCTCTCTATATATATTTAATAAATGGTTTTACGACCAGTTCAAACCGCTCAAACCATCAAAGTTGCTTCATTTCGGGTTGTTTGGTCACTTTTTAACAGTTTATGAGTGTATACTTGGAATTTAGTTAAATAGTTTATATATTTTATTTTTAGTTTAACTAATTTTAAGAAATTTTATTTCAGGATTCAGAAAGGTTTGTAAGCAAAGAAGAAGGTGGTGCTCTTGCAAAAGAACTTGGTTGTTTGTTTATTGAATGTAGTGCTACAACTCAAGAAAATGTACATCAATGTTTTGAAGAACTTGCACTAAAGGTAACTTATTCAAAGTTTTTATTATTATTATTATTATCAGAATGATATAAATATCAACGCGATAATAATAGCTTTGTTATGAGCAGGATTAACAGAGTATGGTGGTGGTTGATATTATTTTTATAGTAACTATTGCCCAAAAAAAAATGTTCGCGGGTTAACCTTTTTTCTTACCCGACGTGTTATAAACCATATTAAAGTGACATGTGTACATTAATGAGATATGTGACATAATAATATGCAGATAATGGAGGTACCGAGTCTTCTAGAAGAAGGGTCTACGGTGGTGAAAAGAAGCATAATGAAGCAAAAACCAGACCACCAGACTAGAACGTCTGGCGGTGGTTGTTGCTCATAAAACATGTTCCAAAACATGTGTTATGGTTCAACCTTTCTAGCACGCGTATCGCGTATCGTGAGCTTCTTAATTATTCCAAAAGGTACATGTAAATCTACAATTTCTTCATGTAATTAAGGGTTGTGATTGAGGCCTCTATACACCCGAAAAAAAGAAAAAGTAAAAAAAAAATGTGATTCCTCGTGTAAAGTTGTGATCATGATGTTGTTTGAAAAAAACACGAGTCGGGTTGGAATAGTAAGATTAGTAATAAGATAAGTAGAAATATTTTGTCATGTTATGTAGTTATGGTTTGTAAATAACTTGTTACTAACATTGGTGATGTGTTGTGAATTTGTCTTGTAATAACAAGTGGTTGTATTTCTATCACTATGTGGTTTGCAAATCATACCAGTTTTGTCAATAAAAAATGATTAACCATGTTTTAAAATTCCAAGAAAAAAATTATGAGCAGAAAAATAAGCACTCGAGCTTGTAATTAGGCAGTAAGTTCAACTCTAAGGGGTTTGACCCATAATCAAACGTATCATCACCATCAATTTGCAAATTTGTTCATCAAAATTGTACACAGATTCGACTTCTGCAATATGCAAGTTCGCTAATTTCAGTTTCGAAATTTGAGTTCCCAAACTCTAAGATGTGTAATCGAAACATAATGATCTCTATTCTCTACCAAACAATATAATTATTCATTCGCAACAACTAACAAGAACAGTAGAACATGAACCGATCATCAGAAGGAAAACTAAAAAGAAGGGAATATATTAATTTTAGAAATTGCTAAAAAGACCCTCCATATATTATATGTAAAGCTTAAGAGGTCCATCAACATTCCAACAATATACTGGGTTTGGCATCATTAGTCTTCATTGATCGGTTTAAAACTGAACCAAATTATAAACGTAATTTGGTATTTGGTTAGGTTTTCGCTACTCGTCGCTACTCGATTTGGTTCAATCTTGATAAAAAAAATCGAATCAAATAATCTGAATTGATAAACAACCTATTTGCAATTTTGTTAGAGGGAAATAAAACCACAAAAATGTAATAATTTTGTTTCGTAGATTCAGATTAACTAACCTTTTTTTTTTGTATATTCCATGAAGCTTTCATTAGACAAAAAAAAAAAATAATAATAATAATTCTTGCTCTTGAGTGGTACAAATCTAATGTGTTGTTGACGTGTCTGTTCTAAAGACTTGCAACATTCGCATTTCAATGGAAGTGAACTAGTGAAGTGTCGGCCTTTCATACACATTTCATACAGGTCCTGAATTAAAAAAAAAAAGGTTTATCATACTGTGTCTAGTGTTTATAGTATAAAGAGGCTTTGTTATGTATAGAATTAAGGTATTGGTTAGGCTTTACAAGCCCCGTTTGCGGTGCACATATACATGTGTATATGTGTGGCCCTCAAGGGTAAAAGTAAAGTGTTGTAAAAATCGGGTTAGGCGGCGCCTAGGCGGCCTCCAGACGCCTCGATTTTGGCCTAGGCGGCTGTCTAGGCGCTAGGCGGACTTAGGCGGGGTCTAGGTGGACCTAGGCGGCTAGAAATCGGTCAAAATCCCCAAAAATCAGTTAAAATTGCTTTTAAAATGTCAAAATTGGTCGAATTTTGGTAAAAATTGGTCAAATTTTGGTAAAAATTGGTCAAATTTTTGTCAAAGTTTATCAAATTTTGGTTAAAATCAATCAAAATTTGTTAAAATATATTAAAATTGGTTAAAATCCTCTAAGTATTTATAAAAATATAATTATTTTTATATATTTTATATAAATTTTGTATATAAATATCTATATATAATTTTAAAAAATTACATACAAAATTCCAATCCACCTAGTTCCGATTAATCTCGATTAATCCCGATTAATCCCTAGGCGGTACCTCACCGCCTAGATAGCGCCTAGCGCATTCTCCAACCTTTACTTTATAGTATAAAGAGGCTTTGCTATGTATAGAATTAAGGTATTGGTTAGGCTTTACAAGCCCCGTTTGCGGTGCACACATATATGTATATATGTGTGGCCCTCAAGGGTAAAAGTAAAATTGCACTAATTTTAATGTTATTTTACTTCATTTTGTGAAAATAACGTTAAAAGCGTTGGGCTGGTCCCTACGATAAATTATACATCATGAGTCAGTGTCTCACTAGAAACAGTTTCTCTATTCTTACGGGGTAGATGTAATACATTTACCATCCTCAGACGCTACCTTAGATTGCTGTTGATGCAATATACTAAATACAATGATGATGATTGTGTATTGATTAGGCTTCGTTTATTAAAATCTTAGTTTAATTTTTGTCTCTTTCTAGACTAACCAATAACGGCCTCACATTTATTGATATCTTCGGTCTTCTCTTACTATCTTTACTATTCTCGATCAATTAGATAGGTTATATTGAAAGTTGACAAAACACGTTTGTCGATGGATAGTAGAATGTCTTGTCTAAGAGTTGTTATGTTGAAGCACTCGAAGAGTGTATGTTGATGAACCTCACAATATGAGTATACATGCTATATTTCAAATTGGTGAAATCGATAAAAACCTGTCATACGTTTGGTTTGGTTTGGTTTGATTTGGTAGGTAGTTCTGTTAGTTTTTTCAATCGTAATTTTATCCCCAAACCAAACTAAAAAAATTGCATTTGCAAATTGGTATAAAAATCATTGGATATCAAACCAAACCGAACTGTTCCTTAAACCTAATAACAAACGGTAATGATATATATGTTATAATTTTATATAGTCCTCTAGATTTCTCACTTCGATCTTTCGATGTATTTAGGTTTACTTGAAGTTGTTTTTTTCTTTTTCTAATTCAGTTTATTACAAAAAAATATTTTACACGTTCTAAAAGTTTTTGTCAACCCAACTTGAGCTAAATTTTGTTTTTTCAACTTTTAAATGGCCTTTTAAGCTGAAAATGATTAAACCAAACGTGGTTTGGTTGAATTTGTAACGTCTTTTATTTATAATATAAAAAACCATTGCTAAAAGATTGTTTTGGACTGGACATACGAGATAATTATGAGATATGTCCTATACCGAATTAATTTTCTTTTTTTTACAAAGAATAATCTCTTTTATATATTCATTAAACTAACTTCCAATAATAATTAGACCGACTCGGATCATCAATCTAGTGTAACAAATTTCTAGAATTAAACTAGGCCAACGACAGGTGTTATGCGCAAGTGAGATGCAATTAACCGAGAATGATATTCTTGTACGTGAAAGTAACTAAACTAGTAACTACTATGATATGATAGTGGATAAAATTTTCGTTTCATCGTTTATTAAAAACTGTACAAAAGTAAATGTAATTCATTCACTTCTTATAAACTTTGATTGTATTGAACTATAGTTATGGTTTATTAACATTTAACAAAGAATCAATACACGGAGACTTCATAAACAAAGCTCAAATCATAATTCTAATTTGCCAGCTCATCAAACAATCTAATGTTACAGTAATTAGGATTTAGGAATCATATATCCATATGAACAAATTAAAAGAATTTGAAGGAATCTAATTAACAATGAATAATAATGAATAATGATGTTAGAATACCCTAATAGATCATGTGATCAGAAATTAAGGACAATCAACCAAGGCAGGTGCAGAAAAGACGATGATTTGGTTGTTCGATCCAAAAGAATTATCAGTTTCCTTGTGATCATCTTCGATAGGAGCCGGAAGATTTAGATCCAACGGTAGTAGGGTTTTGTGTTTCTTGGACTCGTGACGTTCATTTGACGTGTTACAAGTTGTTGCAACAGTACTTGAAGTAGTAGTAGCCATGGTCATGGACCGATGTCGCCTCATGTGCCCACCTAGCGCTTGACCAGATGAAAAAACGGAACCACATATGGAACATCCATGAACCTTGGGCCCTTTGGTTGAACCACTAGGGTTACATGATAAGGTCTTGTTTGTGGCTAGCTCATAAACAACCTTGCATTTGTTGTGGCTAGCTCTATGCCCACCAAGGGCTTGAAAAGAAGCGAAACCGCGATCACATGTTTTACATTCGTAAACATATGATCGCGGAGCTACTGGCACAGATGGAAACTGTGCCAGTGGATGGTGACCATGAGCCAAAAGCATAAGGCAGTTGGCTAACTCTTGATCATTGGTTGTGTGGCTATCTTGAACAATGTTGGTGAACTCAATGGTGGTTGTGGTGGGCATTTGGAAGAATCCGTTATGGTTGGTTGGAACACTGGTTTCGCTAGCGGAAGTCGTGGTGGAGGAGGAGGTGGTGGCCAGGGTTAGTGTCAACGCCGGTGATGGTCTCCGGCGTTTTGTGCGTTTACCCTTTATCATCATGTGGCTTTTCATCACATCCATGATCATAGTATCACCATGATCATCATGAGCTTCCATATTCTAACCTTCTTTTTATATGTATATGTGTGTGTTTATGTTGTATGTATGTGTATATATGTGTATATATGTGAAGGTGTTAACAGAAAGATATAGAAGCCGCCCCCGTGAGTATGTCCACCGATTGAGCTTTTCCTTTCCAACCTTCGAAGTTACTATATTAAAACCCAACTACACATATATACTTATCGAATATATATGTAGGTATATATAGCATATTATGTCATGTAAATGAAGGTTTGCTATTTTTATACAATTTTTATCCCTTTAATCTTTATAAAATTAATGAAATAGTTTTTGTTGTTAGCTATCATTTGTTATAAAAATAATGCATTATGCATCTATTAAAAATAGAAGAAAATAATGTCTATGGTTTATATAGTTCTTTCCTTGAAGTGGAAAAATTATTATACATAATATAATAACAATAAATTATAAATGATAATAAATTATGTGTGTGTATATATATATATATATATATGATATATTCCATGTGCATGGATGCAAGGAAGAAGTGAATGGAGGGAATCGGGTTGGCTTTGAAGCAAACCCAACCTAATCTAATCAAAACCAAATGAGGCGAACGATTCCTTTTCCAGGTTTAGAGTGCAAGCCTGGCACACTACCCATCTCATCTTCTTATTTTTCCAACCAATTATTCTCTTTTTATTTTATTCAACTAATATCTTACAATAGTACATGTGACCCGTATAATTATCTATACGTTATATATATATTAAAAGTTATTATATATGTAGTGTGCCGGAGGAAAAAGATTGATTAAAGAACCGAGTTAAAGAAAAAGAGTTAGGAAACATATTTAAAGTAATACCTATAGGGTCTATATGCTTCTTCATTTGAAATTGATTTTGTATTAACATCCTTCTATATCTATAAAAAAAACTTTATTGTGTAACAGAAGAAATACAAATAAATAGTTGATGGAATATATCTATAATATATTATTTTTAATTTATTAGGTTCACATACAATTTTCATTTTATTCTCAAGTTTTTGGGTGAGAAGTACAAGTCAAGTAAATGATAGTATGACCCAAAAATCACGCCGGTTTTAAGCTTCAAGCACTCACTCTATTATTGATCAATCATTATTGTCTTAAGTAGACTACGTACTATTATTGGTTTTGTATAGGGCCAACAATAACAATATATAATTTCACAAATGCCGTTCAAAAAAAAAAGTATATAATTTCACAAATGGGTTATAAGAGCAGGGATTGATCAACGCGAGAAAAAGCGTGAGAAGTGCAAGACGGCATCAAGATGCGTCACGTGTCATTTTTTGAAGGGTAAGAACGTAAAAAAAAGACACGCACCCAATTTTTATATATTTTGACAGACCAAACTGGGTGAAAAATACGGACCAAAGGCAAAAAAATACGGATCAAAAGCAAAAAAATACAGACAACAGGCAACAAATACAGACTGATACTTAAAACTTATTTATTCACAAACAAAAAGTTGGTAAAAAAAATGATGGACCAAAGACAAAAAAAAGTACGGACCACAGGCAAAAAAATATTGTCTAGTCTGTAAAACTTATTTATTAACAAACAAAAAGTTGGTAAAAAAATGATTGACCAAAGAACAAAAAATACGAACCAAAGTTTTCTGGGTAAAAATGACGGTACAAACACAAAAAATACGGACCACGTAAAAAAAAACATATTAATACCATACTCAAATTAAAGTATTTTATGGTGTATTTTATTTTAAATGGTGTAATTTAAAAAAAAAAAATTAAAGTATGTAAAAGTTATTTAATTTATAAAATACATGTGGAAGTTGGTTTAAATTTCAAAAGTGTGGATGTTACTCTTTTGTCCTTCCAAATATATTTACGCACATTTTTTTTTTGTAGAAGTATGGACCACTTGATCTTAACCATTGATTTATTAAATCAATGGACATGAATCCATCTTACGTTTCTCACCAAAAAGTTCATTTGTATTATAACCATCTAACATTGGTTTTTAAATGTGTCATAATTAATTGACAAAGTTATCTCTAACAATCAATGCAAAATGACAAAGGCGTCATTTTTTTTAACATACAAAAGTCAAAAGTTAGTCACATGGATTCAATTACTCTTATAAACAATTTACGACTTCTTAGCTAAATCGAACTCAACAACGATGGTGGCTCCCAAGCAAATTCGTGGCTATGGTGGCTCCTCTCACGAAATCAACAACGATGCTCCACCCAGGAAATCAACAACGATGGTGGTGGCTCCTCCCACGAAATCAACGGAGGCGACGGTGGTGGCTTCTCCCACGAAATCAACGACAGCGGTGGTGGCTCCTCTCACGAAATCAACTTCGATGGTAGCCATTCTTCTCTATATGTTGACTTGATTTGCGATTTGTGTTTAACACTTGGTTCTTGCTACTGCCATTTGTGAATTTTTGAATCTGATTTGTAGAATTAGGGTTTTTGCGTTGTCGTTTTTCTGAATCTCAGCTCGCTTATACTAATTAGGGGTTTATATTTGCTTGGTTCCAAGTCTTCTTGATCGCTCTAATCTATTAGGAATAAAAAATGCAGATAACCTTTGATTTTGCTTCTTTTTTAATGTGATTTTTTTGTATACGCAGGTTGCTGATTTAGGGTTTCAGATGCTCAACAACATCCAGGTGAAGTGTCTACTCCTATTTTGGTTACTTGATTTCAAGTTGACTTGCATAAGCTTTTTCGGTTTATTGGGTATATATGACTGCACTTACAGTAATGGTTAGTTAATGTTAATGACGAATTGTTTGATGCGTCTGTTGACGAGTTTAAGAAGAGGAAACAGGTGTTAAGGTTATGAATTCAGTTGATGATGATGGGTTTCAGCCTGTTAAAGGTAGGAAAAAGAAAGAGGCTGAGAAAGACTCTTCATTTAACAATAATAATAAAAGTGATAATAATTTGGGGAATTTAACATCTGTCAAGGGGACATCAAAGGCTAAAGTTTCATTTTATATAGCATCGATCCGTAAGCCACAAGATGAGTATATGATACTGATCAACAATAATAATAATCAGCCATTTGAGCATGTTTGGTTGCAGAGAAGTGAGGATGGTACAAGGTTCATACACCCATTGGTGAGTTACTACCTACTAATATTAAAATTTTTATAGTTTTGCTTAAATTAGAAGTTTACTAACTGAATAGAAGCTCAATTATTACTTTATGTATGATCATGATTCATGAGTAGAGGTTTATCGGTTGATTTGGTTATGTTTAATTTTGAACATTTTTATTCATGTATTTGTAGGAGAAATTTTCAGTCATGGATTTCATTGATAAGACTGTAAGTGATTTAGATCCTGTAAAACCACCTCCAGTTGAAACTACATCTTTCAAACTTGTACAAGATGTTAAAGATTTGAAGGAATTAGCTGCTAAATTGCATGATGCTGATGAATTTGCGGTAATCTCTAATATTTGATTTTTAAATTGATTTGTCTTTGATTCATACTGTAAAGACATGGATTCTTTGTTGTATTATGCGTTATATTTGAAATGCACCTGAATTTAATCTTGGTTTCTGTTAGTTAAATATTGTTATGATGCTGTTTAGGTTGATTTAGAACACAATCATTATCAATCCTTTCAATGGTTGACTTGCTTGATGCAAATATCTACAATAATTGAGGATTTTATTGTAGATACATCGAAACTTCGGGTTCAAATGGCTTGCATCTGCGAGAGGTTTGTAAAGATTAGGAAAGAAAGGTATTTTCTTTATGCATAAAGCAAAATTTTAGATTTTTGTAAATTAATTTATGACACTACAATATATGTTAGGTTATGCATGGAGCCGATCCCAATACTATATATGGCTGCAACGTGACTTTGGTATATATGTTTGCAGTATGTTTCATACTGGACAGGTTATCATTCATTTCATTTTTATTATGATTTATACAATTTTTATTTAATAAATCATTTAAAATTTAAACTAACTCCTTTTTATGCATTATTTTTGTGGTATTGACTTGATTTGAGTGTGAATTTTAATCTGTATAGGCCTCAAAGGTGTTAAAATTAGAAAAATTCTTTGGAGTATCTATTGAGACACTTTTGTGAGGAGTATGTCTCTATTATTCATTTACACACAAAACAACAGTGAATTTACACTTCCAAATTTTTTATATTTCTTTTCTTTACAGATACCAAAATGCAGACTGGCGGTTTGGACCTTTGACTGATAAAATGCTGAGGTAGTAGTTGGTTGTTACAAATTTACTATTTTTTTATTTCTTCTCATTTTTTTAGACCTTTTTATCATTCTTATTTTTGCATTTAACTTTTATTTAAATAGATATGCTAGAGAAGACACACATTATCTTTTGTATATATACGATCTTATGAAAATAAGGTTGCTTTCATCATCAACAGATCTAGAGTGTCCTGAAGCACCTATTGTAGATTTGTAGAGGTAATTAATCTTCAATTTTGTGATGTATAAGATATGAAAATACCTTTGTTTTCACTAATTTTATTAAAAATTGTTGGTTTCAGGTATACCAGCGCAGTTATGATCTTTGTATGTAGCTGTATCATGAAGAGATTTTGACTCAGAACTCATATTTAAACATTAATGGGTAAATTATTTTAATGATTTTCAAGTTTTAATTTTTGATTTTGATACATTCACATAGAAATTATTATTACTTTATATACTAAATTGAAGTTTGGGTGGACAGTAAATATTTATTAAGTTATATATATTTTGTTTGTCGGAGCATAATCAGTTGCATACTAGCTCATTTGGGTGGGATCCTGGTTTATATCCAAATGGACTCTGGTTCTACTCTTCCTCAACTTATTTTTCTTCTTTTTTTTTTTAAACCACACATGACAGCAATGCTTGCTTCCACTCATTGGCATCTTACATGTGTCTCACTTTCACCTCATCTCTTATACTAAATTGGTCTTGCTCACCGGTTTCCCCATCTTTGATCAGTGTGTATGTGAGCTTCTTGCTTTTCTTGACTTGAAGACAATCTTGGCACAAAGGTTCTGTAGAATCGAGAGAAACGAACAGAGTGAGAAACCCAAGAGCAGGAATCGAGTAGCACCAAGGGTTCGTCCCCAGTGATCAGTTCGACATATGACGTTACTAGGGTTCCGATGGTGTTGATCGACGAATGTGGTTGCATTGAAGATATCAGCCGTCGAGCGCTAACTCAGGCCGCAATTTCTTCTTGACGTGGTTGTAACTGAAGA
>WOUH02000007.1:3966241-3980188 GCA_009936405.2 Stevia rebaudiana
AGTCAGAACTTCTAACTGAGTCAGCTTCTGACTCAGTCAGATCATACTCAGTCAGATTTATCAAACGGCCCCTAAGTGCTGAACTAATAAGAGGTATGAACCATTAAGAGCCTATTAAGAGGTAAACAAACAGCCCCACAACATCTTAAGTTCTTAACCGTTAAGAGGTAATTTTTCAATGACAATAAAAGACTTTAAAAACAACCCTTAGTTTTTTTTATTATCTTTAAACTATTTATGTGATTTAACTAAAGATTTTATACGTCCGAAATTAACACGTATCTAGATATATCTAAAGTGGGCAAATACATGTTGATATTCTCTATCATTGTTATCATGATTCTCTCTTTTGGTCGTATATAAACCGCTTGATCGCGAGCATTTGTTCTTACATTATAAAGTAACTTTTGTGAGGACAAGATTCGCAAAAGTCGACGACTTTTAGGTGGCGTTTCATCAGCGGCACCCCCCACTTGACTCTTGCTTCACTGCACCGACTCTTCTTCCCAACAATGGAAGATACCCAACTAACTTCAACACGAAATCAAAGATTAGTGTTTGCTGTAAATGGAGAACGTTTTGAGCTATCTACCGTCGACCCTTCAATCACTCTGCTTCAGTTCTTGCGTTCTCATACTCGTTTCAAGAGTGTTAAGCTCGGTTGCGGTGAAGGTTTGGTTTGATTTTCATTGTCTTTTTAGTTGAATTTGATCGTCTGTGTACTAATTTGTTCGTTTCTATGTTTTTTGCGCGAACTTGTTGGTGGGTTAGTGTGAATTAACAGAGTACTCGTTGAATTGTTGGTTTGATCACAACCCGTTTGATGAAATGACCAAGTGAATTCGCCATTATGGGTTTCACAGTTTTGTTGCCAGAATTTGATCGTTTGCGTACTGATTTGTTCGTTTCTATGCTTGTATGTGTGAATTTGTTCGTGGGTTGGTATGAATTGACTACTAATGATGTTGTTGGTGAGTTTGATTGAATGTTCTCTCATCATTTTACTGTGTGGGTGAACATGAAGAACAGAGTATAACCCAACCTTAGATTGGTGTATATTTTTTTAAGTTACAAAAGACATATGTTTGAACATAAACACCCGATTCAACTGTTAAAGAATTAAACTGGTATTAGCTGAATTGTTGACTTGATCACAACCTTTTTGATAAAATGACCAAATGAATTCACCATATGAGTTTCACCTTCTTGTTACTAGAACATGATTGTAGAGACGAGAATTCACCATTTAGTGATAAATTAATGTGTTAACTTTGTTTGCTTGTTTTTTTGCACATTTCGTTCCAATTTGAATCTTATGAATTTCACAATTGTAGGTGGTTGTGGTGCTTGTAATGTTCTACTATCTAAGTTTGACTCCAACCTCAAACAAGTTGAAGATCATACAATCAGTTCATGTCTTACACTTCTTTGCAGCATAAACGGGTGTTCAATCACAACAACCGAAGGTCTCGGAAACATCAAAGACGGGTTTCATTCAATTCACACGCGTTTTGCTGGTTTTCATGCATCTCAATGCGGTTTTTGCACCCCCGGGATGTGCATGTCACTCTTTTCAGCACTTGTTAATTCAGAGAAAACGGGTCGACCCGAACCCACTCTTGGTTTATCCAAACTCACTGTCTCAGAAGCTGAAAAGTCAATTTCTGGTAATCTATGTCGATGCACCGGTTACCGACCTATTGCTGATGTGTGCAAAAGTTTTGCAGCTGATGTTGATATGGAAGATTTGGGGCTTAATTCATTTTGGAGAAAAGATGCCAAACTTGATAAACTGCCATTTTATGATTCAAAACAGATAACTACTTATCCCGAGTTTTTAAAAAACGAATGCAAATCCACAACGCTTTTGAATCATCAAATTCATCAAAATAAGTTTTGGTATAGTCCACTTTCTGTAGATGAACTCATGAGTTTGGTTGAATACAACTCATCTGACAACGGTTTGATGGTTAAATTAGTTGCTGGTAATACAGGAGTTGGTTATTATAAAGAAACTGATCAGTATGACGCGTATATTGACCTTAGGTTTATCACTGAACTTTCAACAATTAAAAAAACAGTCTCACATATTGAAATTGGAGCAACTGTTTCAATCTCTAAAATAATCTTGGCTTTAAAAGAAGAAAAAAATGATGATTTATTCTCAGAGGATGATATGGTGTTCAAGAAAATTGCTTCACATTTGGAGAAAATTGCTTCTGAATCCATCCGAAATGTGGCGAGTATAGGTGGAAATTTGATAATGGCACAAAGAAAGAATTTTCCTTCCGATATCGCCACTGTACTTCTTGCAGTGAAATCAAAAGTTACCATCTTGACAGGAGTAAAAAGGGAAATTCTTTTGCTAGAGGAGTTTCTTGAAAAACCTGCTTTAGATTCAAGAACTGTGCTTTTGAGTGTATTGATTCCATTCTTGAAACCAACTAAAAACGGATACTCAGAAAAATCAAACAGTAAAATTATTTTTCAAACTTATCGCGCTTCTCCACGTCCTCTTGGAAATGCATTATCTTATTTGAATGCTGCTTTTTCGGCTGAAATTTTTGTGAGTGATAATGATATAGTAATCAACAGCATTCGGCTAGCTTTTGGTTCTTTTGGGGTTAAACACGCGATAACAGCGCGCATGGTTGAAAATTATCTTGTTGGGAGAACATTAACTGTTGAATTGATTAATGAAGCTGTTAAATTATTAAGGGTTGATGTTATTCCTGAAAACGGGACATCACATCCTGCTTATCGGTCAAGCTTGGCTGTTAGTTTTCTGTTTGACTTTCTCTGGTCAATCGTTGAAGCTGATGGTTCAAGAATTAATTCAAGAATGACATTTGATCATTCGGAAACAACGTTGTTGTCATCTGCAAAGCAGGTGATAGAATCAAGCAATGAATATTACCCGGTTGGTGAACCGATTGTAAAATCTGGTGCTGCAATCCAAGCTTCTGGTTTGTATTATTCAACAAATCAACAATTTATTCTTATTTCGTGACAACGTCTGAAAGTGGCAAACTTGACGGGTGGAGCAGGTTGGGTAATGGGTCAAAATGGGTCCAGTTTGCTTCCTTCATGGGTCAAATCAGTTAGACAGAAACATTTATTTGTTCATTAATAATATATTTTTTAAAGAGTTAATTACAGTTATGGTGCCTGTGGTTTGGGCAAAGTAACAGGTTTGGTTACTAAGTGGTTTTAATCATACAGGTGAAGCGGTATTTGTAGATGATATTCCTTCACCATTAAACTGTCTTCATGGAGCATTTATTTACAGCACCAAATCGTTGGCACGCGTAAAGGGAATTAAATTAAATTCTGATAAAGATGTAAATTCTGTTGTTACGTTTCAAGATATTCCAAAAGGAGGTGATAATATAGGAGCCAAAACCCTTTTCGGTCCTGAACCTTTATTTGCTGATGAACTTACTCAGTGTACTGGCCAACGTATAGCATTCGCGGTATTCAATTCTCTCGATGATCATATTTTCTGTAAATATAAAGAAGTGTAAATTACACAGATGGTCCTTGAGGTTTGTGGAAAGTAATAGGTTTAGGTACTAAGGGTTTAAAGTAACAGGTTTGTTTTATGCCTTTGATTTTTTAACAAGTTTGGGTATTAAGACTAACTTCTGTTATCTTTTCCGTTAAATTAGTGTGAAATGAAAATAATACCCTTTGACTTATTTTAATAGTCAAGTCAAAGGGCATTTCAGTCGTTTTACCCTAATAGCTATAATACCGAAGCTCGTGACAAAATTGAAAGCCACACCAACCTTTAAATCCTTAAACCCAAACCTGTTACTTTTCGCAGAACACTAGGGTTATATGTGTAATTCGCTTTAAAGAGTTATGCTGAAAAGAATGTAATTATTAGGTTGCGGATACACAAAAGAATGCTGATGTGGCAGCTGATACAACCATCATTGATTATGATATTGAAGACTTAGAACCGCCTATATTAACCGTTGAACAGGCAGTCGAGAAATCAAGTTTCTTTGAAATCCCGTCAATCGTACATCCATCACAAGTTGGTGATTTCTCAAAAGGAATGATTGAATCTGATCACCAAATCCACTCTGCTGAGGTATTTTAACTAAAAGTAGTAATTTTTTTTTGTGGGTATTTTTCTTTTTTTATGTTTTTTTGTTAATATCTACATGCTATCCAGATTCAACTTCCATCGCAATACTATTTTTATATGGAAACACAAACCGCATTAGCGGTACCAGATGAAGATAACTGCATGGTGGTGTACAGTTCCATTCAAGTCCCTGAATATGCACAAAGTGTCATTGCAAGATGTCTTAATGTTCCTGAAAATAACGTTCGTGTGATTACAAGACGGGTTGGTGGTGGTTTTGGTGGCAAGGCTCTTAAAGCGATGCCTGTAAGTATCTATTACTTTTTGCATTAATTACACTAATGGTCCCCATGGTTTGTGGAAACCAACAAGTTTGGGGACAAAGTGTTTTTAAGTAAAAGGTTTGGGTTTTATGCTTTCAATCTTGTAACAAGTTTCTGTATTATGGCTAACTTCCGTTAACGTTTCTGTTGAATTATGGTGAAATGACCAAAATATCTTTGACTTTTTTATAGTCAAAGTCAAATGGTGAACAGTCAAAGGGTATTTTGGTCATTTCACCCTATTTAAAGGAAACATTAACGGAAGTTAGCCTTGATACCCAAAGTCGTTGCAAATTGAAAGTATAAAACTCATTTGTGTTATTTTAAACCTTTAGTACTCAAACATGTTACATTTCACAAACCACAATCAACTCTTATTTTTAACGCCAAATCTTCGTAATAAGCTCATATTGTGTTATTGATATTGATAATGTAGGTTGCAACAGCATGTGCACTTGCAGCATACAAATTACGCCGCCCCGTAAGAACATACGTGAACAGGAAAACCGACATGATAATGGCAGGAGGAAGACATCCCATGAAGATAACTTACACAATCGGGTTCAAATCAAACGGAAAGATCACAGCCCTACATCTTGATATTCTAATAAACGCGGGTATGTCACCCGATGTTAGCCCCATGTTACCATGGAACATGTTGTGTGCACTCAAGAAATACAATTTTGGTGCATTATCATTCGACTTTAAAGTATGTAAAACAAACCATTCTAGTAAATCTGCAATGCGGGCCCCAGGAGAAGTGCAAGGATCTTTTATAGCCGAAGCGGTTATAGAACATGTTGCAAGTTATCTTTGTTTAGATCCCGGTTTTGTTAGGGAAATGAATTTTCATAGTTTTGAAAGTCTTCGGTTATTTTTTGGAAATAGTTCCGGTGAGCCTTTAGAGTATACTTTACCAACTATATGGGAAAAGTTGATGAAATCTTCAAACTTTGACTCTAGAGTTGAAAAAGTCAACAAATTTAATAAAACTAATATATGGAGAAAAAAGGGTATTTCTCGGATTCCCATTTTGCACGAGGTGTCATTGAGACCGACACCTGGCAAAGTGAGTATTTTGCGGGATGGTTCGGTTGTGGTGGAAGTTGGTGGGATTGAGTTGGGTCAAGGGTTGTGGACCAAGGTTAAACAAATGACCGCGTATGGTCTAAGTGCGGTTCAGTGTGATGGAACCGATGGGCTCTTGGAGAAGGTTCGAGTCATACAAGCAGACACGTTGAGTATGGTTCAAGGCGGGTTCACTTCTGGAAGTACAACTTCTGAAGCAAGTTGTGAAGCGGTTAGACTTTGCTGCAATGTTTTGGTTGAAAGACTCGTGGCATTGAAGGATAAACTGAAAGAACAAATGGGTTCGGTGAATTGGGAGTTACTTATTATGCACGCGAATATGAACGCGGTAAATTTATCAGCAAGTTCGTTTTTTGTACCGGAGTTTACATCTATGAGATACATTAACTATGGTGCTGCAGTTAGTGAGGTATGTTTACAACCAATATAATTACTTTTTAATTTTTTATAAACTTTTAAACTTAAAATACAAGATTTTTATTTTGTATTCTACTTGTTTTGTGATGAACCCGATTACGTGATGCTAATTACGCTTGTGAAAAACAGGTGGAAGTTAATCTTCTGACCGGTGAAACCAAACTCTTGCAAACAGATATTATATATGACTGTGGACAGAGTTTGAATCCTGCTGTGGATTTGGGACAGGTTTGTGTTCATGATAGTTAATTAATTAGTGAGTTAATTATTGTTTTAACCATAAATATAACCAGCAAGTTGCTGGATTACAACTTTGTTTTTTGTGGAAAATAATATTTTTGGGTTGTGCATTAGGCCAACTTCGGTTAACTTTTCCGTTAAATCATGGTGAAATGACCAAAATACCCTTTGACTTTGACTATTAAAAAAGTCTATGGGTATTTTGGTCATATTATCATAATTCAACAGAAAAATTAAAGTAAGTTGACCTTAATACCCAAACTTGTTACTTTAAACCTTTAGTACCCCAATCCTGTCAGTTTTCGCAAACCGCAAGGACCATCTAGGTAACAATTAACTGTAAATTAGTTAACGCTGATCAACGTAGTCTGATTATTGTAGATGCCACTTAAGTTCATCAGATTCCCTTACCGAGGGGTATTTTAGTAATTTAAGTGGAACACAACTTGATTTCTTACAGATTGAAGGGGCTTTTGTGCAAGGAGTCGGGTTTTTCATGCTTGAAGAATATCTAACAAACTCTGATGGCATGGTGGTTGTTGATGGCACGTGGACATACAAGATACCCACAATTGACACCATACCTAAACAACTAAATGTGCAAATACTAAACAGCGGGCATCATAAAAAACGCGTTCTATCTTCAAAAGGTTTGTTCAAAATAATTCACAAACCGATAAGTTTCAATATTTATATGTTCTTTTTATGTTTTTGTGACATGCAGCTTCTGGTGAGCCACCATTGCTTCTTGCAGCTTCTGTTCATTGTGCAACTAGAGCCGCCATTCAAGAAGCAAGAAAACAGTTGTGTTCGTGGAAACGGTTACGTGGTTCTGATTCAATGTTTCAGTTAGATGTTCCTGCAACGATGCCGGTGGTTAAAACGCTTTGTGGGCTTGATAATGTTGAGTTCTACCTTCAAAGCTTGTTGTCTGGTTCGTGAATCGGTATGTTTTTTGGTTTTACCTACATAAACTTAATATTGTGACTAATTGAACTGATAGATAGTTTTGACTGTTAGAACACGTTACCAGTAGAATCTATCTATCTTTAATAAAGCATTCCAAAAAATGCCACGTGGCATTTTCTTAAATTTTCGAGATTTTTTTGAATATTTAAATTATTATTATTTTAAATTATTTTATGCTTTTTATATTATCTTAAAATATAAAATAGATTTAAATTTTTTATTATGTAATTAAGTATTTATCTTATATATTTTAAAAAGTAAACTGCACTTTTTATCCGTTAGATTTGCGATACTTAACAGTTTCAACGGAAACGGTCTCTAACGTTTCAAGTCTTATCAATTTTCATCTATAACGTTTCAAGTCTTAAAATTTTCCATTCCTAACGTTTCAAGTCTTAACAGTTTTGGTCCCTAACATTTCAAGTCTTAACGTTTTAGGTCTTAACTGTTTTCTTCCCTAACGTGTCAAGTCTTAACAATTTTCTGTTAAAAGTTTAATGACAAAAATTATTAAAACTTGAAATGTTATGGACGGAAACTATATTTGAATTGAAATTTGACGTTTCTTTAATTTGTATAATTATCAACTAAATTAAGGAATTTATATTTAAAAAGTTTCTAATGAATAATTTTAAAATCTCAAAGCATAATTTATAGTCATAAAAGTGTCAAACATTTATTTTTTGAGTGTTCACAACATAGTAACTTAATATATATATGCAATGATTCAATTATAAAGTTTTAAATGTTGATTATGTAACCCTGTGTAATACACGGTTTTTAAGCTAGTAATTAATAATAAGGTAATTTCTCCAACTCATCTAAGTTTTACACACACTTAAAAACAACACCATAAGTTTTAAAAACTAATAGATTTTAGTGAAGTTGATGATGATGCAGGTAAGGAAGTTGATTTTGATGGCGTTTCTTCTAACACAAAATATGGGATTTGCAATGGAGAAGATGATGATGAATTGATGATGATGATGATGAACTCCATGGGAACTGATCAAGAATCAGAGTTCAACAATCATCAATGGGTACCAAGAGGATCATTACAGAGTGGTTAGGGTCGTATGTGATTAAGAATCTACTTCTGGTGATTACCATACTTATATTGGGTTAAGTAATTTATACACATGTTACATGTATACACCTTGTGTTGTAAGTTTAAACCCACAACCAAATATCTATTACGAATATTTCAAAATGTCAATAATCAAATGTATATTTTTAGATTGAGTCGAGTATTTATGATAGCACCCGTTCGTCAAATGCGGCACATAGGGTTGAGCTTGTTTAAAATCACACACATAACGGTTCATGGGGGTTTCATTCATGGGTCACAAATGCTTTGGGGGGTTTGCAATAGGACTCTCAAATACTTATACACAATCGGTTATATATATTGCCTTTATCATCATCTCTTTTGTATATCATCTACAAAGAACATACCAACTTATTCTCATGCGGGAGGCTGATCGCAGGAGGCTTCCTCATGCGGTTGGACTAATGGTGTTGTCTTTCTTAGTAGATCTACATTAGGTTTGGAACCAAAGAGATATCGAACCCTTCATCCAACTTTAATCTTGTTGCTTCAACTTGTGGCTTTATTGATTGCTACGTGTCTAGTGGATCAAGCGTTTACACAATTCTCTTACACCGGGGGTTAAGTTTTGTACTATGTGCCTTGCGCTTTCTCTTGTTGGCTCAAACTGTTGATCCCTTCACCAACTTGATAACAAAAACACCTTCTTGAATGACACACTCGCCGAAACTGTTTTCATGCAACAACCAAGATTCTTGACTCATGTAATCCATATATTTTGTGTATCGTTTCAATATAGCTATATATGGTCTTAAACAAGTTCCTCAGCATGGTTTCTATGGTTTAGTTCCATTCTCATTTAACAATGTTTTACTTGTAGTCATGGTTGCAGAAGTCGTAAGACGTTGCTAGGTCGGCCAACTTGAAAGTATCGAGTACTCAGGGATTTTTGGGGACTACTTGGCCTATGCGGGAGTATTCAGGATTTTTACTACACTGCTTGTAGTCAAACTAATACATCCTTGTTTTGTTCGTGGTTATTGTTTGTTATAATTGCTTGTCTATTATCCTCACCGGTGTCCTCCATTCACTATTTTGTTGCTTGTTTACATAAGGAATTTGCAGTCAAACATCTTGGGAAATTAAGCTATTTTGGGCCTTGAGGTATTCTACATTTATTACTACCGATAATTTATTCCTAAGTTAAACAAAATATGCCCATGACATACTAGTGCATGCATTCTCGACTCTCGCAACCATTGATGTGTTTCTTAACAAAGTTTTTAAATCGGCTCATACACACCCATGAACGCCAGTGACGGCAATAGTTTAATGTATAGTTAATAAAACTTAGTTATAGTGTAATTACGCATGGCCATTTAAATTAAATTAAATTAAATTGAATTAAAGAGTATGCTTATTATTACCTTTTTTCAGTTTGGTAACAGAAATCTTGGAAATTCATTTGTCAGTTTGACAAAAATTCAAGAATTCAAGAGCGATTGATCAGTGATTAGGCCTTACTTTTGACTATTATTTTCTTAACGTAGGCCCTTTGTTTGACTCTAGCTTCTCTCCTTGGTCCTATATTCTTAAATCATTTTGTGAAAACACACCAAATTTCTAGTGCAAATCATCACTTGTACGTGTTATCATCTAAAGACTAAACACATTTACATGATGATCATATTCACTTGTAAACAAGAATCAATGTTCGAAGCATTATTTTGTAAAAAAAAATCTATTACAAATAATATGTATGATACAAGTCATGTTTTATTGAAATTAATAATAGATAAAATAATGTTACTCTCATTATTTTTGGAAAACAAACTAGGACAATAACGTGTTACGACAAAAGAATGCTAAATATATAAATTATTACATTATATAAATAAATATTTTTTAAACCATATATGTCTTCAACAATTGTTCTTCAAATCCCTTTGTGTGGCATCCTTGAATCGAGAATTCAATTTGTTCTTTACTGCAAAATTGATAAAAATGTTTACGGTTGTGGTTGAAGTACTTATTTAATATGCTTTCCTTACAACAGATTTCGCGTCTCTACTTAAGACAAATGCACCTGTCCCCCAAGGTATAGCAACCAAAATAGTTTTTACTACCGGAGATGTCCACACAACCAAGGTTTCACCAAGAAACCATGTGTTTTAGAAAATGTTGAAAAATCTAGATGAAGGTTGTGAAAAAATTTAAAGAGAATACTCTTTTCTATATTTTGTTATATTTTGTTGTCATCTCAGGACCCTCCTAAAATCAGTTCATTTTATACTCAAAATATTCAACTTGAAACAATCAAAATTATTGGCATTTCTAGCAACAAATTATGTCATTTGAAACAATATAATAATGTCACTTGTAACACCAATATTGAATGAATGATCAAGTTGAAATTCACATAAATTCCTTTTTATTAAAAAAAAAAAGATAATAATAAAAATTTCCAACATAATAATTAACGAGTTTGAAGAAAACAAAGCCCACATGCGTACTTGTACTCTTATGTCTTATGAACTCTACAGAAAAAAGAAGAAACTAGATACATGTTAGAAAATCTAATATAGTATTTCTATACTAAACTATACAACCAATAGATTCAAATACCGATATCATACTCGGGTTTTAAACCCGCACAATCTCAATATTTTCACATGTTCTTGAGTTGTAACAAACATGGTTGAGTTCGGGTTTGCAATTGGGTCCAGGTGGGTAAGGTGGAACATCGCTGCATATGCTTTAGGTAGAGCCTTCAGGTAACGAGGGCGGGTTCATGAACCCGGTGAACAACTCTTTTAAATGTGACCATTGAATAGGGTAGTTTCAAGTTTAAAATTTTTTGCCCATTGCTTTAAGGTGGTTTTAGAATATTTTTGGGTAAATTGATATGACAACTTTTGGTTCAAATGAATTCTACTCCTTCAATCCTTATGATTTATTTATCAAGGTACATAATAGGTAAACTATCAAAAAGCCAAAAAGCTTTACCGTGCAATAAGCAACGAAGAACCCTACTCTCTTACACAGCTTGTGCGGGCCCCCGTCAATTCCTTTGATTCTGTTTGATACATTCGAATGAATGAAGGACATGATATGAGAAAAAAGGGTGTATAAGATGAGTAAGAGATATAAGAAGTTTGTAGAAAAAAATGAAATACAACAATAGGTTTTTAACAAAGTGCAACTATTAAGAAAAAGTTTTATGAAAGAAAATAAGGGTGTGTATGGGTCGGTTTTTAACTATTCCCAAACCCAAAACCGAAATTTCGGTTTTTGTATTTTTAAACCCGTTTGGGTTCGGTTATTTCGATTTTGGGTATTCGGTTTTTCATTTGGGTTTAATTCGGTTTTGGTTTTTTCGGTTTCAAAACCGTTCGATTATCCAAGCCAAGTTTTACCTTTAAATTTAAAATGGTCTTACAATAAACCGACCAAATAGCCACCGAATCAGGTTTAACCATGAAAAAGGTTGGATCGATTCATTTTATTTAATCTAATTATTATGCTAGACATGCTGGACGAGGGCTTTTCTTTATAGAGTAAGATATGGTTTGAGATTTCATTATGCTACCGATGTGGGATAAGAATCAAGTTAGTAAACTTTAAGTGAATTTAGCTGCAACTTGAGGAGTGAAAGATTAAAAACATATTCTAAGAGACCTAATTAAAACAAGTTTATATTACCATCTCTACAACCATTGCCATTGAGTATGATTGCAATTAAAATATGCTTGATAACTTCTTTGAAATTCATTTAGCTCATGAATAGATGTTAACATATGTATTTAAAATTAATACATTTTCTATATTGACACATTGTCGATTAATTAATCAATCTTTTTTATTTACTGAACATATTTTTTTATATTTTAAAATAAGTATTCGTTTTTTTTTTCTTATTTGTCAAACCCAAATCCAACCCAAACCCGTCGGTTTTTTAGAAAATTCATACAAAACCCGTCGGTTTCCATTTGGATTCGGTTATTTCGGTTGGTTTTTTCGGTTTTTTTGGTTTGGGTCGGTTTTTTTGGATTTGTGCACACCCCTACTCTTTAATAGCAAGTCCCAGTAATTTGAGGTCTACTCCCAAGAGAGCTAAATTTGTCCTCTTCATTGGTGCCATCCGTGGGACCGACACAAGAACTCTGTTCGGGAAAATCGCTTGTCGCCGTGACAAGAAAAAACGACTGATCCAAGAAAATTGTCGGAGACACCGTTTGATGTGTTGCGAAACACACTTCTTTTTCCTTGTACTTTGCGTCGTATTTCATATTATTTAGTATAGTTTTTATTAGTTTTTGTATAGTATTTAGTATTATGTTGAAATGTAGGTGTTCAGGAGCTAAATGAGCAAAAACGAGCTAAAATGGACGAAGAACGAACACCCGACAAAACACGATGGAGAAAATCAACAAAATCTGGAATACCACCCTAGGGTGGTACGCGCAAGACTGGAGAAGGCCCCCGCACGACGCGCTTTGGTTTGGAAAAGAAATTCGGTGCTCCCGACTATTTTGTCCCGCGCGGTATGCGTGGGAACGTATCCAGCCTTCGCACGACGCGCGGGAGGACCCTGAATCGAGAAAACCATAATTTTAATCATATAAATAGAAATCGATCCCAAAGGTTTTAAAGTTCGACTTCCACAGCAGCTTTAGACGATTTCAAGAGGAGAATCAATAGGAATCATCAAGTTGGAAGCTTGGAGTCATTTGGTTGCTTAATTCAGTTTGTCTAGATTTTAGTGGAACATTGCTTTTGTTTGTTTTTGCATAATACTTCTTCCTTTCTGTTTTGAACGAACATGTCAGTTGATATTTATGATTTCATGTTGATTGCAATGATAACTCTTGGCTAAATTCGTTTATAGTTGCCTATGTGATGTTGATTGTATGAATTCTTGTTAATTAATGGTGTTTGGACGATGATAATTTATATTGGTTGTAATTAAGTTAAAATACAGATCTTAATCAACTACATAACAAATTTTTTTTTGAACAGCTACTACATAACAATTAGGTAATGGTAATTGGTAATGAATTATAGTGTAGGTGTAGTTTGTCTATAATTTGCATTGATGTCTTGTTGGATTTGCTAGTTTAAGTTGCGTTTTGCGTTCTTGAGACCGAGAGGGTATAGAACTAAGTTGTCTATTGCGGGTTCGGTTAATTTGAGTAGACCGAGAGGATGACTTAGGTTAACTGAAATTGTCTTTAGTAATGAAAGTGTAATTGGTTAATGGTTTGTAGTCTTTAGTGCACGATTTAGGCCGAGAGGAAAATCGGGTGCGTGATACTTATATCACCGGATAGGTTAGGCCTAGAGGAAACCTAATCCATATATTTAGGGTACTAATAACTTTTGTACTTGGTCTCACAGATGGCGCTAATGAAGAAGCCAAATTTGTCTCCCATGGGAGATTAGCTTCGGGTATAATATTAGACCGACCTGTGTTCGTGTTGTGGGTGAAGGGGATGACCTCCGGCTCGATCCGAGACCATCATCATCATAGCCATCATCGGGCTCCTCGTGCATATGTGTGTGTATGTGTGACAACTGGCCGTTTTCCGGCAGTTGACCGACGACTTTCTGACCATTGACTATACATATTCCGGCAATACGCTATTCGTAACACGATGATTATATGAATTTTATGTTATCATTGTATTATATTCTAAATTTTGGTTCATTTGACTGTAATCAGAATTTCAATTTGAGCGACGGTTTAAAAGTTACGCGTAAAACCG
>WOUH02000007.1:3980288-3999044 GCA_009936405.2 Stevia rebaudiana
AGTGCCAGACTATTATGTAATAACAACTAATCAGGAATTGATTGATCATCAGTTTGCTAATGGTATTGTATGTTAATTAATCAGTAAATGTGTTTTACTCATGTTAAACCTGTGAACTCACCAGCATAAGCTGAGCCTTTCCAAATCATATGTAATCTCAGGTACCTAGACAGGGGCACAAAGGAGGTTGCGTGATGATGATGTGTTTAATAGTTGTTATTGTTGTACTTGTATTTGTTATCTGTAATCTAGCTTCCGCAAATGTAGTATCACTCTGATGTAATCATATGCTTCCGCAAATCATGTAAACACTCTAATATCATGTAATATATGTGTTGTTTGTTTGGTACAATCTGTGTTGCGCATTATAGACCGGTTGACTCGATCCTGCCGTTTGACTGACCCGATTAGTTGGCAGACCGCCTTCTGGACCGGTCAGAGACCGGGGGCCGGGGAGCGGGGTGTCACACCAAATAACATTTTTGTGCTTTCGTTCAATCTCTAGTTTTTGTTTTTTTTTTTCTCTTTTAGAATAATAAGAACCATACTCAACTATGGTATGACATCACTTGTGCATAATTTATCACTAATTAGGTTCTAAGTCACAAGCAAAAAACAGAGTTATTTAGTAACATATTTTTTTGAGGGGCAAATTTATTATACTCTTACTCATAAATTACATCAACAATTCTTGTTTCATAAATTTATTACAATTCAACTTTTTCGTAGTCAGGCAGCCAGCTATCATTAATAATCAGAGTTAGGGGTGAGTATGTGGTAGTTTAAGTGTTTGCGCAAGGGTTATCAGCCATTGCCCAAATCCGATTACTAAGTGAGCTGATTGGCTTTGCGTATTGCCTTTGTGGCATGAGTGTCATATGTTGGTTAACATGTCTCGTACATTTTCATTATATCTAATAATAGTATTTACTCCCAGCCAAATGTTTTGAGTTTTAATCTTGAAAGAACAATGTTATCATGATTTTATCCAAAACATACAGTTTTTTGTGTGAAAAAAAAAATACAACCTCATTATAAGTAACGCATGGCCAGCTGGGTGAGGCTGGCCACATTGAATGCTCATGCCAAGCTACACCATTCCTCCTCGGGTGATCAGTTGCATGAGTGACATCACGTGAGCGTAATCATGCTACAAGCTTCCATCCAAAAGTTAGCCACGGCAAAATTCAAGAAAAAAACATTATATAAATACATAATTAATTCCTATATTTTTCTCATTTTACCATATCTTCTTACTCAAATTATCTACTTATTTCTTCAGCTAACAGTCCATATGAGCTATGAAGAAGCATATTAGTAAGTTCAATTATATCATTAAAAACAAATAAATAAACAATAATCAAGTAATAATTATAAAACTATTCACCATCTAGTCATCAGTGGGATCATGGGATCAAAACCCGGCTAAAGCGGTTTGTAAAGGGTTTTTACCGTGCATGCAGGTTTCCTTTTGAGAGAGGGGTGGGTTTGTACGATACGATGCTCGCCAATATCTGGGATTTTGCCACCATAAAACTGGTATTGTTTGTGATTTAATTCGTCGGGTCCGGAGGAACCCATCGGAGCTAGAGGTGTTAAAAAAAGGTTATGGAACCGGAGCCGGCGGTTCTTGCCCAAACCAGATTCGATCCAACCCGAACCAGTGGTTCTAGGGGTTTTCAGCTTCTCTGAAAAATAATACCAGAACCGAATTTACCAAAACCTGTTTCACTCTATTCGGTCAAAAGAGATCAAAAACTTGAACCGGAATCTTCTAATCTGAGACATCAATTTGAGCCCAATATAGATATTAAAAAAAGTTGCTCGCTTATGAGTGAGAGTAAAAAGTCCCACACTACTTCTGTATCAATAAAATATATTATGTGCATCTCAGTCACTTTTATTAGTTTGTTTGCGCGTGGGTTCTGGATAACGAAAATCTTTGAGAATCTATTGAACAGTTTGACAATATTCCACAAAAAATTATATCGATGAGGCCACACTTTTGACTATTATTTCCTTGACGTGGGCCCACTTGTTTAATTCTATTCTTTTTAGTTTCGCATGAAATCTGTTTTTACGATAGCATAAAAGGATTATAGGTGCAAGTGTGCAACTGTTCAAGCGGTTACATCTTTATGAAAAAGAAACACATGGGAAAATCAGTGACATTCAGAAAAGTCTGTTATATCAGTAATTTAATAAAATAAAAGAAAACAGCTTCTGTTGAATTTTGAAATGATTTAACAATATTTAGTCGCATTTATACTTTTAACTTAGTTTCGGGTCGGGTATCTTAAGACAATGAATTCGGGTATCTATGGTTATAAAATGAATAATAAATAATTGTTTTCGTCTAGTTCTTAGAAACACAACAAAAAGAGCTCTAAAAGATACTCTTTTTGTTTTGTAATCTTTTTTAACAAATAAATTGCTCAACGTCATGCTTTTTCATAGCCCAAATAGATCACCTGAACCTAACACCTATGCATTGCAAACACTATTTACTACCAACTCCCGATAGCAAAGGCCTAGGAGTTGGTTAGCAGCTGAACTGTAGCAAATCTACCCGTCATCTAAAACAAACCTACTTTACAATAAAATCTCTTACTAGCTCGTTAGGGCCGGTCCAACGAGGATGAGGTGGGCGATCACCATGGCTCAACATCCAGGGGCCCATAATTTCAAAAATAAAATAAAATTTTATAAAGATGTACTTTATTTAGTTTGTACACATTAAAAAATAATTCAATTACAAGTTTTAAAACAAATCAAATTTACTTCTTGTAAACTATTTTAAACTAAATTACTCTTTAGCATATTAATTAATAACTTTAATGGGCCTCTAAGTGTTAATGAAGTTATAGGAAAATAATCAACTAAATAAGGAACTTATTTTAAGAAACCCAAGATGGATTACAAAACCTCGTAACCGTCTCAAACGAACTCTGACTGAACTCATTTTAGCGACGTTGGAACCGTCTTGTCAAACTCTACGATCTTAGCTTTTATGTTTAGATTTTAGGATTTAGCTTTAGATTTTTGGGAGGTGGGCTGGTGGGGGGTAAGGTTTTTTAGAGGTGGGGTGAGTGGGGTTAGGTTTTTGCGGGGACGGTTAGGTTTTTAGGGGGTTTTAGTCTTTTTTTTTGTGGGGATTTAGGTTTTTGGGGTGGGGGCTTATGTTTTTGGGGGCAGGAAATAGTTTGACGAGACGGTTCCAATGCCACTAAAAATAAGTTTAATCGGATTTTGTTTGAGACGGTTATGAGGTTTTTTGTAATCCATCTTAAGTTTATTAGATTAAGCCTCTTATTTAGAATAGTCTTACCCTGAAGTTATATTGATAAATTACAAAAGCTATCAACATAAGCTTCAGAATCATCGGCAATCAAGATATTAAAAGCCAATTTTTTTCCCTCTCATCGGCCCTGTGTTTTTCTAGGGTTCTCGGGACCGACTCCGCTGACCGTTCTAGATAAATTTTGAACACTAGACTTACCATTGAAAAGTAACATGAGTATCATAGGAAACAGGATTTCTAAATTATTTACAAATTAAATCTAAAGTCAAAAATAATAACGAAATAGAAGGTAAAAAGGTATGTATTATTCCAACGGTAGCCCATTATCTATTTTGTTCTGATGACAGACCTATTTGGTCAAACAAAAGAAATATGACAAGTTTGGCCTTTTCTCAGTTTTTTATATTCCAAACCCTCAGTTACAAAACTATCCCTTTAGGTTTTCACATTTTTTTCTACTTTGGCCCTTGAGTTTTACCTATTTATTATTTTTTCATATATAGTTTTATTTTTATGTCTTATTAGGTTAGGGTTATGCTAAGAATGAGTCTTATTATAAGAAAGGTAGAAAGGATTTAAAAACTCTTAAATCGACTCAAATGAACTTCATTTAAACTCATTTTAGCGGCGTTGGAACCGGCTTGCCAATTGCTATATCATAAACCCAAAATTCTAAACCCTAAAGTTAAACCCAGAAAACATTGACAAACATGAATACACAATAGTGAGCAAGAAGACACAGTAGGCTGAAAAAATAAATTGTAAGCGTTACAGCTAAACCTTAAAAGTTAAAGGAGTAATCTTAAAAGCTTAACCTTAGCGCTGCTAGATGGATTTCAATTGGAGTTCGTTTGAATCGGTTTTGAAAATCTTAAATCTCTCCTACCTTTCTTACAATAATAAGTCATTCTATCTGACTTTAACCCTATCTTATAAATGGAGTAATAATCAATTTTCAAATGTACGTCTTTGGAAAAGTCATTCTTATATTCTTGTGGAAATTGCTAGATAGACACTGTCAAGTAATTTCAAAATGTGTAAAACCACTTCCCGTATTTTAAGTTTGTGTAAAATACACTGCCCCCAAGGTTTATGAGGGAAATGGGAAAGCCAAAAAGAAACCATTTTTAGTATCATGCCTCCTTAAAAGGAAGAACCTCCTTTAATATGACCATATATACCCTTTTTTCTTCCTTTCACTTCTTTATATCGGGTCTAGTGTTTGCAAAAAGATGGACCCCTTCGATCCACTCGGACCTCCACTTTCAACTCCATTTCAAACAATTTATATAAAAAAATGTAGTTTACACTAATAAACCGCACACAGTATTCGTTTTTATAATTCATCGTACAATAAAACTTTAAGAACGAAAAATAAAAGTGTATTTTAGATATAGACATATATAGTCACGTCGATAATAAAATTTAGTAATGTTTGGTGCAAATCGAATCATCCAACATACGTGTATATATATTACATGTTTAATTAATTGATTTGGAAGATGAGTTTTAGCAAGATAAGTTTGATGCTTTAATAATAACTTTTGGAACTATTAAATTAACATATAATGATCATTGCGTTGTTTAAGTTAAGAATAAAAATATAAAATGTCCTACCCATTCTTTTGTGTCGCTCCCGCCTCTTCTTCTCTCCCAACTCGAAGACAACCTTACATTCTTTGTATCATGGAGGTGGCAACACCACCGCTTTTTAATTCCAAAAATTCAATAGAAAGGGGAATTAACAAAGTCAACCTAAATCTTCAATTTGATTTTGAAATTGTTAGACTACCCGGTGCGCCCGGTGAATGGGGGTTGAGTGGGCATGACACATAAGAGAGAGAGAGTGAGTAAAGTGGCTGAGCGCAAACCCTTGAGTCCACTCACGACGCCACCACTCACGCCCCAGTAACACCACCTCCATAAGCGGGCATACCGCACAGTCTTACCGAATTTGATTTGGCATTGGACAAGGGGAATAGGGTGTGATGTCCCGCTAATGTAGAAAGAGAAATGACTAAAAGAACTTCGGTGTACCGATAACGGAGGTTGAGACTTAGAAGTTTTATATATTGTATTTATTTTGAAAATAAGCGTGTGTAATGAAATTTTACATTGTCTAAGGGGCTGTTTGTTTACCTCTTAACAAGCTCTTAATGGTTCAGACATTTTACTGGTTCAGTACTTAATGGGCAATGTTGTAGAAATCGCTAGGCGCTAGTCAAGCGGCGAGGTGTGGACTAGGGATTAATCGGATTGGAAGTTTTATATGTAATTTTTAAAAACTTTATACATATTCATACTAATATGAATATAATGCTTCAAAGTTCACACAAATATGTCAACTTATGTAATTATAACTCGTGATGTTCAATTGTGACCACATTTGGTTAAGTTTTAACCAAAATCACGATGCTAAAGAGCATCTATTTTGACCGACGGGGCTGATTAATGATAATCGGTCATTAATCGATGAGGGGAGGATTAGCGATTAATCGGCTATTAATCGGAGGGTAATCGGGATTTTTACAACCATGTTAATGGGTCAAACTGTTTGTTTCACGAGTAAATGTCTGAATGATTAAGACATTTACCTCTGAATGGTTAAGCATTATACTGACTACTGGGTCTGAATGATTAAGACCTCTTATCTAAATTGGTCAGACATTTTCCTCTGAATGATTAAACATTATATTGGCTATTAATGGTTCAGACCTGTTACTCATTCAGCATTTAATGATTCAGACCTCTTACTGATTCAACACTTACTCATTCAGAAGTTGTCAAACAACCCACAAAATATTTTTAAATCTCCTTGGAAATGACTCAACGTCCTAAAATCCAAAAGCAAAAAAAAAAAAAAAAGTAATTTGAGCAACTTTATTTCGGTTATACAATACCTAGATTATATAGTTTGGAGATTTGTTTTCTGAATAAAATGGATAATATAACACTTAAAATATTAGTTTGATAACCTATGATCTTTTTTATACGAAATACTTGACACTTTTTGATCTTTTTTTTTTTAATAAGAAAATTCATATTAACGTTCTTCTCAATCTATCACTCTTGTCTATTTACCCTTTATAACACTTTGGGCCCCACCAAAATAAAAACCTTTCACAATTAGCTTTTACTTTTGGTTATAAAATATAAATCATCACTCAATAGTCACTACCAAAGGAGGCTGACTGAGAAGTGAGAACAGACCACTCAGTCCCTTCTTCGTCTTCACAATTTTCTCTTTTATTTACCATTTTACCCTTCTCCACACAAATGGCGCATAGAAGAACCTGCATTGTTGTGTTGTACACTCTGTTTGCAGTGAATATTGCTCAAGAAACTTGTGCATCAATGGCGGTCAAGAATGGAACGTTATCTGGTCAACACCCGTTTCCTGACATTGTTGTTCAAGATCTTCAAAGGTACAAATGTTTCTTCACAATGTACCTTACTTAACTCTGTTTTTTTTGGCGAATTTTTCATGTTTGTTTACATGAAAGTTATGGATACAAATTGAAATTTGTTTGTAGTTGAGGTCCTTATTTTGAGTTTTTGACTGAAATCCAAATGTACGTATAGTGAAAATTAAAAACTTATGCGTGTTAAAATAATATCTATGTTTTTATTTACACTCATGTTAAAGTAATATAATATCTATGTTTTTATTCAAACCACAATTAATAAACACTTTCTAAATTACTTAACGAATATTATATCATTTGTCAATCATAAATTTAACCTCAACCTGTTAACGATAGACACATGAATACATGATAAGATATCTTTGTTCCATTAGAAATGCCTATCTTTAATTTTTTTTTAAAGCTATTTTATTGGCATTTTTATTGAAATTTTGTTTTTGTTTTTTCATTGTATCGAGTATAATGTGTTTTTGGTCTAATTGATGTACAATTTAGTTTATAAAAATTTATCATAAAATACACAATAAGAAAAATCACATACTTATCATGTTTGGATCACCTTGTGTTTGGGGATTATACATTTTCTAGAAGAATATACATTATTTGTTAAAGAAACACTTTTATTTTTGCTTTTTTAACCTATATTTTTTTTTTTCCTATCAAAACTCAAAAGTTAATAATGTTTTCACCGCAATCTTCTCCCCTATCTTTTCAGTAAAGACAACATGTTACGTAACAAATTAAGAGCGAAAATGCGAAATACAAAAGGGCAATCATCTTTAATAGTGAAGATGTATTAGTAAGATAAAGTGTGTTGTAATTAAATAATAATACAATATGTAAATATGTAATCAACCAAAGTTTTAATAAGTACTAAACGTGTTTGTTGTAATTAAAAGAATCGACAAACTTGTAGACAAAAGGAGGTAATTTTTAAAGGGGATTAATTGATGTTTTTCCTTCAAGTCTACTTGAGCCCAGTGCTAATAAAATAATATAAAGAATTAATAATTCAATAAATTGGTCTACTTTTGACTTTTCTTTGTTCAAGATATTATGGAACCGGTCACTATGTCTCTACTCTAGATATACGTGCACTTTTGGTTTATATTTTTTGGTTTATTTCTCTCATTATCCTTTATTCCTTTTGGTTTATTTCCGACTACAGTGCATATATTTATTCGTGTGAAATTAAAAAACCGGTGTGTGAAATTATAAAATTTGATGTAACCTGTTTATTTAAACATACTTGCATAATTAAACATGTTATGTCAACCTAAGAGTAACACACTTAGTAGAACCTCTTGTCGGTTTCTTAGGTCACACTGGTTTATCTCATTTAAGGATGAAATGTGTAAACTAATTTGATGTAATTTAACACTTAACAACAATTTAACATTTGATGTTATAAAAAAATGATTCTAAGACTATGAATTACTCGTATTGAATCTTAGATGAGTTCACTGCCTTTTCTTATAAATTATAACCGAGTTGAAATTATATATCGTGAATATGTTAAAGGGGTTGTAGAAGAAAATATTTTTTATGAAATTTAAACCAATCTTTCATTAAACAAGTTAGCAAACTAACACAACTTATTTTGATGTTATTTTTATACAGTTGGGTTCAAATAGGGAGGGGTCTTAGGGTGAGTAGGGTAAGGAGGGCTAGGGTAATGACACGTGGCAGGAGGGAATTTTTGAAGGAGGGGTACATTGGTAATTGTGTTTGACTCGTCAAAAAAAAAATTACATTTTTTTTTTATTTTTAATTTCAAAAAAAAAAAAAAGTTTTCAAAATTTTTATAAAAAAAAATTTCAAAATTTTTTTTAAAAAAAAAAAATTGAAAATTTTTTTTTATTTTGAAAATTTTGAAATTTTTTTTTTTAAGTGAACTGAACCAAATGCATTGTTGTGTTTTTGATATGCATCATTGTGTTTTGATATGCATCCTTGTGTTTTTGAAATTCATCATTGTGTTTTTTATATGCATCATTGTGTTATACGATGTATATGTTTTATAGGTTTTTGTGTTATGATTTGTGTTTTACGACTGTCATTGTGTTATACGACTGTCATTGTGTTATACGATTGTGACGATATTACCTTTAATTGTGTTATACGATTCCGAATAATTACAAAAATGCCACCGCGTTAATCCTGGCCACTGATCTTAAGATCTAATGGATGAGATGCTTCCTTACCCTCTTTGCCTTAAACCTCTTCCCTAAAATAACCTCACCCTATTTTTATAATATGAAATACAAAAAACACAAACAAAAGAACAAAATCTGAAACGGTCACTCAAAGAACCCAAATGGGACCATGAAAATAAACGAAAACTGAAACATTATCTTTTCTATGCAGGAGGGTAAATGTGTCAATTACAAGAAGAGAAATGCTATCATACGCCACCGACGACTCATCAACGTCATGTTTGACCGGCAACCCAATCGACGACTGCTGGCGGTGCGACCCAAATTGGCACCTCAACCGTCAACGTCTCGCCGATTGTGGCATCGGTTTCGGTCAGTACGCACTTGGCGGCAAAAACGGCCGTTATTACGTCGTCACCGATTCCTCCGACGATGACGCCGTTAACCCCCGTCCGGGAACTCTCCGTTATGCCGTCATCCAAACCGAACCCCTCTGGATCGTTTTTCCGACCAACATGCACATTCAACTCTCACAAGAACTCATTTTCAATAGTTTCAAAACCCTCGACGGCCGTGGTGCTAACGTGCACATCACCGGCGGCGGGTGTATTACGCTACAGTACATTACTAACGTCATTATTCATAATATTCATATCCACCATTGTTATCAGTCGGGGAACACTAATGTCCGGTCAAGTCCGACCCATTACGGGTACCGGACAAAGTCCGACGGTGATGGGATTTCTGTATTCGGGTCGCGTGATATTTGGATCGATCATTGTTCGTTGTCACATTGCAAAGATGGTTTGATCGATGTTGTCATGGGTTCTACCGGAATCACGATTTCGAATAACTTGTTCTCGCATCATGATGAGGTGATGTTGCTCGGACATAGTGATGATTACTTGCCGGATTCCGGCATGCAGGTGACCGTCTTCTTTTGATTTGTGAAAAACCGGTATGGTAAAATCGAACCATTTTTCCCTGAAACCCTAAACCAGTTTTTTCTGGAACCAAACCGGTTTCAAACGGTTTCAGAAACCTATGAACCCGAACCAAATAGAACCGAACCGGTTAACCGGTATAATATTTTTTTTATTATTATTAAACTGGTTAACCGTTAAAACCCGGTCTTAAAAACCAGTTCTAACCAAAACCAGTTTTGTTTTAACCAGTTTGAAACCAATTCGTATCCCATAACTCCAAACCGATTAGAAACCGACGGTTAATCCAAACCCACCAAACCGACCATATTAACAGGTTTCAAACCACTACCGGGTCGGTTGACTAGCTTTTTTTGCGCACCTAGCCACGTCCAAGTGCCCACATAGTTTTTTATTATAAAATATAGAGTGTGTTTGCGTTTTATTTAAAAGACATTTCTTGATAGTTCATGGATTCTTTTATTAGATAATTTAGAAACATGTTGCTTGATTCATGCATCATTCCTCTTATTTTGTCAAGTTTTTTAACGTTTTTTTTAACTTTTTTCAACGGCATAGTACAATTTTACCTAATAACCTCACAGTTTTTCTTTGCCTGTGATAACTTATTTTGTTTATTTGGTTTCAAATTTTATTAGTCAAAACTGAAACCAAACTGAATTTGGTTCGGTCTTTAGTTTTAACCGAGTAAACCAAATTCAGAATGATAATTGATTTTGTTTATTTGGTTTCAAATCTTTTCAGTCGAAACCGAAACCCAACTGAATTTGATTTGGTCTTGAGTTTTAACCGAGTAAGCATTCATATTAGCTTCTCCATCTCTATCTCTAAAAATCAATTAAAATAATAATTATTTCTCTATTCTATTCAATTAAATAATATTTTTTAATATCCTTATAATTAGTTTTTCTATCTCATCCACTCACAACTACTTTCTTTTAATAAAATATTAATTTATTTAAATCACTATCTTTTCTCTCCTATTCAATTTAACAAATCATTATATTTTCTCTTTCCAGTTTTCTATACATAGAGAATCTATCAATTTCTCTATATCCCTCTACTCACAAATCATAACCACTTTTAATAAATCTCTATAATACAGAGAATACACTCACACCAAATTTAGAGAATCTAATGTGAATGCTCTGAACCGAATTCAGTTTATTAGGTTATCCACCAAATTTGTAATTTGGTTTTGGTTTTGGTTTGGTTTGTTTCTATTTTATTTTGGGTCACCTTTTCGGTTTAGTAAATTTTCAAACAGATTAATGAAGACGTTTAAATAAAACTAAATATTTTGCATATCATATTGTCTTCTTAAAACCTAACTGTATGACTCTACACAGGGCCGTCTGTATGGATCCGGGTGCCCTGTGCGAGTCCAACAAAAGGGCCCTCTATATATAATTTTTTTTTCAAAAATCAACGATAATTAAGATTAAATAAGTTAATAAGCAGTACAAAACAAAAATATTGTAACAAAATGATGTTCTTCATATAATTAAATGAATCATGACACTCTTCTAGCATTCATTGAAGTAAAATTGTTGATCAAATTTCCATAATTCATATTCTGTAGTAGCTTATTTTCAATAAAGATTATAATTTTTGTTTGTAAAATATATATAATTATTTTTTATAAAATATATACATAAAAATTTAAAAAGTTCGGGCCCCCTAAAAAACGTGTCATGTGCGGTCGCACCTCCTGCACCCTGTAAAAGCACCCCTGAGTCTACATTCATTCGTTTGTCAGGTGACTATCGCGTTCAACCATTTCGGAGAAAAACTGGTGCAGAGAATGCCACGTTGCCGGAGAGGATACATTCACGTCGTTAACAACGTGTATTCCCGGTGGGAGATGTATGCAATCGGAGGAAGCGGAAACCCTACAATCAACAGTCAAGGAAACCGGTACACTGCTCCAACCAATCGCAACGCAAAAGAGGTACAAATTATCCCAAAATTGTAACAAAATTGTATCAATTTCGATGATTCTGACGCCGGAAAGTTGATCGGAAAGGTGACGAAGAGGGTTGATACGCCGGATGAGCATTGGAAAGGGTGGAATTGGAGGAGTGAAGGTGATATTCTGATGAACGGAGCGTTTTTTGTGGCGTCCGGTGAAGGTTTAGAGTTGAAGTATGAGAAAGCGTACAGTGTTGAGCCGAAATCGGCGGCGTTGATTGATCAACTCACCATGAACTCCGGCGTACTTGGTAGCAGGTTCGGTTTTGTTTCCGACGAAAGTTTGATCAATCAGCTTTTTTCGGGTTTTAAAATAGTTCGTAAAATATCACACTGTTTAATATTAAAATAAATATGAAAAATGGTTGAAGTATGAAAACGGAATAATTTAATCACAACTGAAATAACTAAAATAACTTGAAAGTTGATGCTTTGGTTCTGATTTTTTTTTTAATTGATTTTATGGACATATGATTTATGTAAATTACCGAATTAACTGAATGGGACCAACCTTTATATTATTATTATTTTTTATACTTTTATAAATGATATGTTACATGCTAGAAAAGTTTTGTTAGTTAAAGGGGGTAACTTTGTAAAAATGTAACAAAGTTTCTCAAATGTTTCAAATAAGTCACTTAAATTTTTTTTTTTCTTTTTAAAGTCACTCATATTTCACTAGATTTTCCAATTATATGTAATTTTTTAATAAAGGTTTAAACTTTTTTTAAATTGATTTAGGCAAAAGAAACATATTTGTATTTATGTTACTAAATAATGAATATATATTCTTAATGTGACTTAAAATTTACAATTATGAGATTTTGCTGTTATTTCATGAACTTGTTTTTTTCAAAATTACCTCAAAATTCAAGTTAATTGAAAAAAAGTTTTCACTTATTTTAAATCAAGATTTATATAAGTTTCATTTGCTTCAATCAATTTTAAAAAATTAAAACAATTTTTAAAAAATTACATATGATTGAAACACATAATAAAAGTTGAGTGACTTTAAAGAGACAAAAAAACTTTACGTGATTTAATTGAGATGGTTGACAAACTTGATTACATTTCTATGACACATCTTAGTTATCACTTTTTCTTTTTTATAGACTGATAGGATTAGTATATTTGTTTAAAATATAGTTGGATTTATAAATTTAAGTTAGCTTAAACCCAAGTCCAAAGCTGATGGTTAACTGAAACCAAAACCAACTTTTGAAAATCTAAGAACCAAAACTTTAGTTATTTAACTCATTAGTGAACAAACCGACATATACACTTTACTATTTAGGATGATGAACATACATATAATTTCAAGTAATATATAGAAGTTAATTATTGTTATGATTTTAAGCTAAATCTGACAGTGATAATATATGTAATGAACATGTCTCTTTACATTTCTCTTGCACATACTTTTTGACTTCTTTTCTTTTCTTTTCTTTGTATCAACCTCTATGGCTCTAGTTCAATTTTTGGTTACTTTTTTTTTTTTGTTAAAGTAATATTATAATAAACAAATGATGATAGATTTGAAAATTTACCCTAAAGTGAAAGTTAATCCATTACTCTCCACCAATCATGGTTGTAGCAAATTTGATGATACCATCTTGCCTCATGTGATATCATCAAGAACTTAATTTGAATATTTCCTTTTTATTACTATTATTATAATATTATTTTATTTTATGTAATAGTTAATAACGGGAAAATGAGAATTTTTATGTTTTGTAGGAGCAATAAGCTTGGAAAATGGACAGATGGTAATGGTGAAGGAGGTGTAGATGATAGTGAAAATGATTATGGTGAAGATAGTGATGGATCTTCTAAACCAAATTCTATGAATTTGATATCGTCGTTTTTAATTGTGATGTTATCGTTCGTGTTTTTGTGTTCTTCGTGTGATCATATTATGTTATTGTGACAAAAATACATTTGGGAAAAAGTTCTCCAAATTGATATGGAATTGACAAGGGATTTTGGTTTATGCTTCTTTTTTAATATCTGGTTTTCTTTTATTTGGTTGAAAGTATCCCAATGTTTTTCTTTTAAAGCTCCAACAATTGTGGTCAATGTCTTATCTTCTTCCTTGAATTCTTCGGAGTTTTCTTTTACAATTCTTAAAGTTTCTGTTCATCTTTAATATAAACTGTTACTAACGTTTCATGTTTAAACAAAAGCCGTCTCTCACTTGACGGTTTATGTTAAGGTGAATTGAAACTTTAGGTAGCAGTTGATATGAATGAATGAATGCTGGAATGAAATAAAACATGTTTGACCTGTGATCAAAATCATGGTTTGACCTGTGAATCGACCCGTGAAGCGATCCACGAACTAAACCATGGCTTGATCCATGAACCGATGCATGAGCTAAACACATTAGTTGACCCATGAACATACCCCAGGGCTCGAACTTGAGCCGACCCACAACCAAACCATGACCCAACCCACAACTAGAACCATGAGTCAACACACGACCCAAGACGCAAACCATGACCTGACCTACAACCTGAACCATGACCATAACCATGACCCGACTCAAATTGTATTTCATTCTTTCATTTTTTTTGTCTACCAAACAAAACAAAGTAATTATTCATTTCATTACCACTGGTAACCAGATATGATAATAGAATGGTAATGATCTATTTCATTCCCTTGTCCACTCCATCGTCAATTCTATTTTCTCGTTCATTTCATTACCTCTTACCAAATAAATCCTTAAGATTTGCAAACTTTAAGGACGAAAACTGCGGCTTACTTTATGAAAATAGAAGTAGTTGACTATTTAAGATCAAACTGAACTAATATAAAGGATGAAAAATGATTGTAATTCTTGAAACTTCTAAATAATTCGATTCCTAATTTCAAGTATCATATAAACTGGAAACAGATAATGTTTAGAGTTTAACTTGTGACAAAGAACCGATATCAAGACCGAGCTTGACTTAACAAGTAGTTTGACCTCATAAGTCAAAGATTTCATAAATAATATTGTATAACATGTGCTCTACTTCAACACAACAAGAATGATGAGAAACATTAAACTCATACTCGTAATTTTAACAAATGCCGCAAAATAAACTTCATAACCATTGTTTATTTAACGATCGTCGAAAGATTTGTTCATGAGCTCAACTGCTGAATCCATAAACTGCACAAAATGACAAACAAATTAAAACTTAATATCAACATTTAGAGATCAAATTAATAAAATAGAAACTAATAGGGTAATTAAATTAAAAAAAAAAAAGAGTTAAATATACCTTCCCAATATTCTTGAGTTCTTTGCCAATTGGTTCCAAAAACTTCAAGTCAATTTCAATAGGCCAGATCTTCATATAATAAACAAAATAAATTTGGCTTAAAATAATTTGTATTTTATACCAATAATTGCAAAAAAGAGACTTATGATGAATCACAAACTCAAATTCTGTTTTGATTGTCTTGAATTGCAAAATACGCAACTGCTTACAAGAAAATACTTAATGATTTATTTAAATAAAAATGAAATAATTGATTTTTATCAAGATATCTTTATTTGCAATAGCTATATATTGATTCAGAACTAAAAGCATGAAAATTCTATCAATGTTTCGCACTCAATCGATAGGAGTGTAAATGAGTCAAGCCTGCTCGTGAAAAGCTCGGGATCGAATCGGTAAAATGCTCAAACGAGCCAAGCCTAAACGAGCTCGAGCCCTAAATATGGCTTGTTTACTTATCGAGCCGAGCCGAGCTCGAGCTTCAGATGTCGAGCTAGAGCCGGCTCGTGAGCCTTAACGAGCTTTTTCTTTGTATCATTTTTATTAATTTAATAACTATATATTTATATTGAAAATTATTTCTATATATAATAATAAAATAAAATAAAAACCTAAATCAAATATATTATGTTAAATATAAAAAGGAATAATCATAAAAAGAAATAAAATTAATAATTAAAATATATAAATTAAATAGTTAAATAATAAACGGGTCTAGCCTAGCCAAGCTCGAGCTTGAAAATTTCTTCACAAGCCGAACTCGAGCTTTAAAACCAAAATTCTAAACGAACCGAGCTCGAGCCCCCTTAAATCTTAACGAGCTGAGCTCGAGCCTTACCAAGCTCCGGATCGGCTAGGCTCGTTTACACCCCTACTCATCGATCAACCAATTCAAAATCGAAACAACATTAACTAATGTAAAACTTAAAATTAATTTTGATTTGAAGTAATTGAGGTATAAAAGTGAACCTTTACTCCAACAATTTTAACCGGTTGAATTTGTCCGGGAACAACACATTCGGGTCCTGCTGCTTCAACAATAGCTTCTGACCCTAACCCATATCCAATCGGATCCGGGTGCTGCAAAACCCACCCAAAACCCAAAAAAATCAATTAATCTTGAAAACCGACAACAAGCCATGAATCGATTTCAAACCGCAAGAACCCTAATTTCAAACCGTTAATGTAATAACACATACATACAATTAAGCATTGGTGATGTTTTTTGTTTCAATTTCTAAACAAATTTGGAAAACCCTGAACTTGAATTTTTGATTTGAACGAACCTTGATGAGAGAAAGTGCGTAATTGGTGTACGGATTTTGATTGATGGATAGAACAGGGGAATGGTGGATTTTGGGAATTGGTTTAATAGCGGTTGAAGTTGTTCTCCATGGTGCATCCTTCTGCAACAGAGCTCCTTTTTTCGACATTAATGGTTTGTTTGCTGTTGTTTTTGAAGTTTTGAAGACGAAAGAGGATTGGATTGGATTATGGGGTAATTTGAACCAGTGGGGTGAAGATTATGGAAGTGATGTGATCATGTATGTAATGAATGGATTGTGTTTATCGATGGCGGAGGTTTTCGATTTGGAGTTTTTGGTTGTTGTTAGCCTGTTAATTGTTATTAAGTGGAAGCTTTTATGCAATTCATTTTAGATGCAAATGTGTAATAATCAAGATTATTATTTTTCGGCCCACAAATTGAAACCCAAATGTCAAACAAAAAACACAATTTCCGAGCTTGAACCCATCATTAAAATCGATTTTTTTTTTATATAAAACTATTCACAAAAACCCAAAAAAATGAATTATTTCTGATTTAATTCAAGTCTAAACCGACCCACAAACACCGATATTTCTTACAGTTTCTTACACACATGTATCTCTCCTCACCCGACACGAACACCACTCCTCCCGGTAGTAAAATAATTATTTAAACTATAAATATCCACAAACACCGATATTTCTTACAGTTTCTTACACACATATATCTCTCCTCACCCGATAATAAAATAATTATTTAAACTTTAAATATCTCACAAACCAACATAACTTTAAGAAAAGAAAAAAAATACTATCTCATATTCTCATATGGATGCATCAAAGGAGCAAATCTTCTCAACCTCGATGCTAATACAACTCACAAACACAAACAAACACATGACCATCTTCGCAATTTCAACATCCTTCTGAAGTCAATACCTTCAACAAACTAAAGAAAATATAGTACGGTGAAATGTTACAGAAGAATATAGCACAAGAAAATAGATTTACATGTATTGTATTATCAAAAAAGTAGATATACATGTAATGTATTAGCAATACAAGTAGATATATACATGTACTGTATTCTTAAAACAAGTAAATATAAATGTACTGTATTTTCAAAACAACTACATTACATGTATTGTATTATCAAAACATAAAGATATACAATTACTATATCATTTTTTTCCCCACTGTTGTTATCAAAACTTATTGTCATCGTCGAGATTCACGAAAGGTGGATTCAATGTGTTCTTAATCGTGATCACTTCTATTCATCTAGCGCGTTAATACGATCATTGTGGTTCCCCAAGTTTTAGTGCAGTTCAACTTGTCGGTTGTGGTACATGGTCATTCGATCACGCATCTGTATCCACTGGTCTTGTTGTTGTGGTTGGCGGTCCATTAACACCATGATTTGTTTCCGCAGCCACTCGTTTTCCTTCGTGAGCTTCTCTACTTTGGAAGCTAGGTTGTCACTATCAGGTTGGATTGGAGGTTGTGATCCTTCTCCTTGTTCCTCTTTGTCAGATCTACGGAGTCTCTTTGGTGGCATTAACCTGTATATAAATGATATACAAATAATCACTATATATGAGACGTGTATTATTAAAATGGAAGGCCCATATTGAGTTACATAAAAATAGAGGGCTTAGATTGAGTTACATAAAAATGAAGGGCATAGATTGAGTTTTTTTGTTAAATTTGTAAGATCAGGTTCACATAATACACGTCTCCTATATATATATGTATGGTTTCATATGTTTTATGATTTGTAATGGTTCTAATCTCGTGTTGTCAGTAATTAATTGTTTGGGTTTATTTAACGACTCGATTAAATAATGGTTTGGTTTACGATAGAAAAATGACACGTATGATAACATGAGTTGGTAAGGATTTTACCTTAAAATTTCGGGATGTCACAATAGTAAATAAAGAAAGAAAGAAAATATAACAAGACTTACGGTCCTCCTCGTGATGACCTCTCCCAAAACCGTCCAAAGGTGGTGGGTCCTCGACACCATCACTGCCATGGCCTCTTCCTAAGAAGTTATAAGATATAGAATGTAAAAACACAATATGAATAAAGTTTTCTACTCCAACATGAACATAACATACAAAGTTTACTTAATCAAATACAAATAGAAATTACAACTCTTCTTTTAATCAGACTCTCTTTGGATAATTCAATGTTTAGAACTAATTGGAAAGCTAAACACAAAAAGTCAATAAGTGATTGTTTGTGAGAAACTAATGAATAAAGGCAAATGGGTTCGTTACGGGTCAAGCTGCGCTTAAGGCGGAATTAGGAAAAGTTGATAAACACGAGAAAGCTTGCTTGGACAATCAACACGTGTTTATCCCTTTTGCCTTTGATACATTTGGTTTCCTTGCCCCGGAGGCTACGGTATTTCTTGATAG
>WOUH02000007.1:4020261-4032841 GCA_009936405.2 Stevia rebaudiana
AGTCTCAAATAAGGTGTCTTGTTATTAGGGACTGATTATTACTCCCTAACTTTTACCAAGCATAAATCAGTCCCCAATACTATCAGCGACTGATATTTCAGTCCCAGATAGTACATATCGGGGACTAATTTATCAGTCCCCAAAAATTTAGTCTCTAATGACCCCTTTTTTTCTAGTGAAAGTTGTGAATAGTTATATTCTCGTAAGACAGCTCTTTAAATTAATATTTTATTAATTTATCGATATAATAATATCTCGCTAGATTAATAAATTATCCAGGTCCCAACATTATTAATTTATAGAGGTTTTACTGTAGATATCTTAGAATGAGTAAATAATATAAATGTTTAATTAAATCAGATTTCATGTTACTATTGTATATCTTAAGATTCTAAATAAGTATAGCAAGTGATAAGCTACTAAACATTCACGTTAACTTCTCTATCTCCATCTTTATAAATCATTTAACATAAAAATATTTTCTCTCTTCCGTTCAGTTAAATAATACTTTTTAATACCTTCATCATTATCTTTTCTCTCTCATCCACTCACATCCACTTTCCTATTTAATAAAATATTACTTTTTTGAAATAAATATTTTTTTCTCTTCTATTCAATTTACAAAATCACTACAATATTCTTTATAGATAGAGAATTTATCATTTCTTCTATATCACTCCACTCACAACCATTTTCAATGAATCTTAATAGTTCAGTAAACACACTCACACAAAATTTAAAAAACTAATGTGAATGCTCTAAAGCACCTTACACTAAAAGCTTAAATTAACAAAACTTAAACGAGTTTGAGCGTATATTCAAGCTCATTTTTTAGCCAAGTTTTGAATATCGAGTTTGACTAAGCTCCTGAGTCAAGACAAACCTATATTTTTTATTTACTATATTGTATTTATATTTACATAATAATAATTATTATACATTTATACATAAATTATATTGAAAAACTATATAATATAGATATTATATATAAAAGTATAACTTTAAATATATACAAATATATAAAGGTTTGTGATATAGTGATACCAAAATGTTTGATAAAATTTCCTTTCATTCTTCATGAGCTCAGATTGAGGGTTCAAGCTCATTATAAACCAACGTTGCATATTTAAGAGTATGATTAGAGGATGCAGGGTTAAATAAAGAAAAAGAAACACTGTTTGAAACGATGCGAACTCAAGCTTAGCCGGCTTGAGGCTTGGTTCCTACCTAAAAACCTGAAAAGAACCGGCTAGAAAGCTGGTCGACACTCAATCAAGTAATGCCATGTATGATCTTGCCGGCTAAATTAGCCATCGTTTTTTTAGCCCTTCTTTTCTGCTAACCAATGAATTTCTAACACGTGACAACATTAAATGAAGTTATGTGTATATGAACATTTTGTCCCCTTAAACTGTTAATGCATCTACGTAGCAAGATGTCTTCGTTAGAAAAAAAAAGTTTCCCTGACTCTTAGCCTGACACCTTTTTTAACCTCAATTAATTTTAATTTCACCAACACTTCCAACAACGTCTATTGACGGCGTTTTTTTTTTATTTAAACTCATTACTTGCCGACTCTTTTTCAATGGAGATTAAAGCCTCATTTAATGTAATGGGCTAATTTTAAAAAAATGTAAAATAAATAATGATATTATACTACCCTTCACATAACCTCCATGCACCCCTACCCCACCCACCTCACCTCACCTCTCCCCATTTATACACATCACATCTCTCTTTCTCGTTACTCACTTCCCATTTCTGTTTACAGTTTACCTCTTTAGTTTAATTAATAAATGGGGTTTATAGTCTTCTTTTCACTTGTCTTCATTCTCGTTGGACTATCACTGACCAATGCTGGTTACATGCCACCTTCACCTGGGTTCTACCCAAGCTCAAAGTTCAGGTCCATGACCTTTAACCAAGGGTTTAGAAACCTTTGGGGTCCTAGCCACCAGACCGTCAACAACAATGCACTTTCCATCTGGCTCGACCGTACGTCAGGTCACACTCTAAACCATTTCTATAAACACTTACTTTCATTTTACAAGAAACATAACAAATGTTGCTCGAACTATTATAAGCATCTAAATCACTCTAACAAAAGTTTCAGGTTTAAATCCAGTTTTCACTGGTTTTTTTTGTCTAGTTTAAGCTTTGTTGTTGCTAAAGTCTTTTTATTAGTAGAGAATGTGTTGATGGAAGTTAAATTTACTAAATCTTGACAATTTTCTTGATCACAGGCAGCGGGTTCAAGTCAGTCAAACCATTCAGATCTGGTTACTTCGGAGCATCCATCAAACTTCAACCGGGTTATACCGCGGGAGTAATAACAGCATTCTATGTGAGCATTAAGCATATAATGATTACTTTAGTACAAACATTAAAGCACCTATTACAACACTTGGAATGCCTAATGTCACTTCCACCAATAATATGCTTATCGACAATATGTCACATCATTAACTTTTTCCATTTCTATAAACTCTCCTAAAAGACACGTTTTCGTACAATTTAAAATCGAACATTCCCTTTTAGAAATAAATACAAATACATATACTTTAGGGGCTTGGTATTCTTGATTAACTGAAGTGTGAGGGTTCACATTCACGAAAGTAAATTAACCTTATATCTTATATCCTAATGATTTTTGAAATATAGTAATAATGATGATAAGAATTAAATACTATATTTAGTTTAAGATAATCGAAATAACATTAAAAAAAGTACCATTTCAAGTGTTGTGCGTGGTCAAATAAAGTAAAAAGAAAAAACATGTTCGTAAATTACGTCCTTGGTTGTATAAGCAATTATGTGTCTTTATTAAAAAAATGGCATCCCTTTGGAACGCCGTGCAAAAAACTTTTTAATAATAAAAAGATTAATTAAGTTTATTTTTTAAGATGTTCTTGGTTATATGTAGGAAATATTTAGTTGAATTTATAATATATGTGTGTGTTTTAAAGTATTGTTAAAAGTTCTTTTTCATAAACATTAGACTTTTATATAGTCATTAGAATAAATGAAAACTATTATTGTTTTCATATTAAGATATTTTTAAAGGGTAAAAAAGTCTATAAATGAAGGAAAGCAAAACTTTTAAAAAGTTCTAAACTTAGGTTTACAAACAGAAATAAACCAATCATATTGACTATATTTTTCCGTCTCATATAGTTGATAGACGTAAAGCAAAGTCATTGGTGTTTAGTACTTTGTTTCATATATGAGAGAAAATTAGTATGATAAAATTATATCTATATTTTACACATGTTCTTTCACCACAAAACTACTTATAGTTTATAGTCGTGAGAATCACCTAAGGCACCTATACACAATACTTTTCTAGTACATTAAGCGGTTATATAATTGTCAAGCTTACTCACTTTCTCTATCCTATTGTATCGAATCTGATATTTGATTTTCATAGTTCTCTACTCAAATTGAATATGTATTGACTATTGAGTGAACACCTATTTTTATATTTTTTACAAGAAACTCCCTTTGATAGAAAGATTAAATGTTATACTTACTACCTTGTCTACAACAATTATTACATGCTTTTACTGACTTATTTATTTGAATTAATAAAAATATTTTTGAATGTAGCTTTCAAACAATGAAGCACATCCTGGATTCCATGATGAGGTTGACATAGAATTCCTTGGAACTACATTTGGCAAGCCATACACGTTACAAACAAATGTCTACATAAGAGGAAGTGGTGATGGCAAGATTATTGGGAGAGAAATGAAGTTTCACTTATGGTTTGACCCCACCAAAAATTTTCATCACTATGCAATCTTGTGGAGCCCACATGACTTAATGTAAGTTTTTTTTTTTTTTTTTTTATAATATTAAATGGTTTTATTAGATATTTATAAAAATGTCTTTATTACTTTCTACTAATAAGACCTAAATTTTCCAGACAAAATCATCAAAACCTCAATACTACATGATTAAACCAATAACCAATTTGGGTAATACATCATTTGCACCAAGATGTTCTCTTGGGTGACATAATTTTAAGTGGATTTTTAATCAATGAATCTTAATTTTTAAATGTTTTTTCTAGATTTTTTGTGGATGATGTGCCAATAAGGAGGTATCCTAGGAAAAGTGACGCAACGTTTCCGTTAAGACCAATGTGGTTATACGGGTCAATATGGGACGCTTCTTCTTGGGCAACTGAAAACGGTAGATACAAAGCTGATTACAAATACCAACCCTTTGTAGGAAGGTTCACCAATTTTAAAGCAACAGGTTGCTCCGCCTATTCATCACTACGGTGCCACCCTGTCACCGCCTCTCCGGGACGATCCGGTGGTCTTAGTAAGAGGCAGTACATGACCATGAAATGGGTTCAAAGCCATTACATGGTTTATAACTATTGTAGGGACAACAAACGGGACCATTCTTTGACACCAGAATGTTGGAAGTAATTATATTCAACTATTTGTGTATTTACAGAACAATTTAAAGTCACATGGTGAGCCCTTTAAGTTTAAGGGTAATTTTTTATTACTTATATTATTCTATAGGGTAATTTGTGATGAGCCCACAACAGATGGTTGAGCATCCAAAGCCCTCTAGAAGAGCAAAGAGATTTATTTCTATTGTGTATTTTGTGTATGGTTTCTTGTGGGAAAAACTTATAGCATTAATAGATTTATTATATGAAGCTTATTGATGTTTCTTTTATATGAAATCAATTTGTGATATGAAAGAGCGTTGTTATTTTATACGCTATTTACTATACTATTAATATTTGTGTAAATTTAGTCGATTCAAAGTAAGTGTGTGTGTCTGTATATAGGGTGCTCGCGTTATGTAACAGAGAAAAAAACACGCTAGCAGTTACTGGGTTTGATTAGGTGGTTGTATGTTGGTATATGTGGCGGTGATTCACGATTTAATGAAGCTGCAATCAACAGATGCGATTCAGGAAAGGATGAGTGGACTTTTTGGTGGGGTTTTGTGAAGTTTAAATTATCATTCACTAATGTTAAGTGGTTGATCATTCTTATCAAAGACAATTATATGCAAAACATCGTTTGTGAATAGAAATCAATACTTTTCAATCAATCCATCACCGTCACACACTCTTAATTAGGCATATATATGCTTATTTTACAATTTTTAAAAATAAAAATCTAAGTTACATATATGATTTCAGGCCCATTTATTCAAACTGTTGATATCTTTCACCATTTAAGCTATACTAACTCTATTTATTAGTATTAATTTTAACCTTAAAAGATTGTATACACTCATGTTTAAATAAGTGTACATGTGTTTTAGAAGTTGTAATCATTTATACTCTTAACATTATTAATTAAATATAATTAATTTTGGTCCTCCTTAAATCTGTAAAAGCAGTTTTAAATATAGATATTATTTTTGTATTTAGAATTAAGATAATTGAAGTTATGTAAATATTTTTTAGATTTTACGTATAACACCGTAAGTTAATAAAATAATATACTTATAAATGATTACTTCTTTTTATTAAACTTAATATTGAAAAAAATAATAATAATACATAAGAATATTTACCCACCTTTATGTCTTTGTCTCTAGGTTTGTTTTCATTGGTACATGAATGTAACACTTATTTAGAAGTCATAAACATTGGTCCACGAGCCCACGGGCTAACTAATTATAAGTTATTCTAAAAGACAATTATTCTAAAATATTGTCCAGAGATGTATCCATCGTCTTAAGAAAATAATCCTAAAATATGAAAACATATTAGTTAGGACGTCTTGTTCATCGATGATGCTATAACACACATAGTCTTCCATAAACATTTATATAAACAAGGAAGTATATATCGATCGATTATTGTATACTTCACATTAATCTTGATTATGTTTTTATCTTATAATACAATCAAGTAAAGATATAAAGACTCGTGAATGTAGATAAAAGATGCTTTTGGAAACTTGAAAGAAACAAAAGGAAAACCTACCACCATTCCAAAATAATGAAACAAAATGATGATGGGGTCATTGATATGGAAGTTTTTGAACTTATTAATGTGTAATAGAACTACTTGGAATGTTTCCAAACAAATGCATATGGCGAAGCTTAAGTCCATATCTTCAAACTTTCCTATCTATCTTGGCATTTACATCTTTTACTTCGATTGAAATTCTTGTGTTGAGGGTTGAGACACATAGCAAAACATCACCCTTTACAATAAAGTTTAGAATGTGGGGTACTCTACATCATACAAGAGTATGGATAAGGACATATTGGTCCAAAAGTTGGATGGGTCTATTCATATATCTATTATAAGAGTACCTTGAGGTGTTAATGCATTGATGTTACATGTTAAATATGTTCCTGTATTGATACATTTAGAGTTAATAGTATGATGTTAGTTTAACAAAACCTACTCATTGTGCTAATACTGGATGATGATCTAGTATGATAATAGTATATCAACATATGAAAGTACTACATGAAATATTAACCAGGCATTAAATACTCTCTCACATATCTATTCATCTTTGTTTAGAACACACAATTAAGAAAATCCAAAATTTGAAAATGGAAACTTTGAGTGATTATGTACTTAGTGTTAAAATAAGAAAAAGAAAAATTAAAAATAAATATTTATGGAAAACTACAAGGGATCAGAAACAGAATCATCATTTCCCAAAGTCAGCCTCTTGGCACTTACGTTGACAGCCATGCTCCAACAATACAAATTAAAAGTCTTTAAAGCATTACCATTTTTATGTATTTATATTGTAGCTATAAATAGTGATGTATTTATCTGTAATTCTCAAACAATACTCAATATACAATATACTTTCATTTTTATTCTCGATTTCACTTAGTGCACTAGGAGTGGGATCGGGAAACCTCAGAGAAAGTGGGTTACCGTCCGGGGAAGATTGGGAATACCATCCCAGGGCCGGCCCATAGGGTGGGCGAACCAGGCCGTCGCTCCGGGACCGATTTTTTGAGGGGCCCAAAATAATAAAAAAAAACACTATTATAACCGTTTCTTTCTGGTTACAATCAAGAAACTATCATGCAACATGGTGGTTAAGACATTCCATACCTCAATAAGAGGTCACAGATTCGAGACCCCTCCTGTGCATCCCTTTTACATTTTAATTAATCATCATATTAGTTATTTTAATTCATCTTTAAATAATAAATTTCAAAATAAAAATTCAGAAAAATATAAAAAAATCATGATAAAACATCTTTATGCTGTTAATTTTTCACAAATTCCCAGAAAAATGGTTTGTATATTTTGAGTATTTAATCAATCTAATTGGTTTAAAATAAATTAAAATACGCAAAAAATTTGAGAAAGCCTTGAGAGTTTTGTTTGATTTATATAAATAAATTATTTTACAATTCTTCTAAGGGACGATGTGGGATAGGTTTATAAGATTTTGTGAAATGAAAGATATTTTTGAGTATTCTTTTAAAAACGCAGTTAGAGCGTTTCGATCTTGCAACCTTATGATAGTTTAACTGCAGATTATCAATGAAGCTAGGAAGGATGTTTGATCATTCAAAGTTGTTATGTTTATTATTATAACTTTAATCCGTGTTTTTTAAAAATAAGTCTATAAAAATTTATAGTTCGTTCGGGCATAGAGACATTTTTTTCTCGTCTCGTCCCGGGCACTTATATCCTCGGGACCGACCTTGACCGTCCCCCAAAATTGGGGTGGGGAATTTCGGGGTATAGAAGCCGGATGTTCCCGAAAATGTTGGGGAAGAATTAAGGGGTGAAATGAGGAACATTGGGAAAGTAGGAAGAAGTGGGACGACACCGCGTAAAACGGGAAAAAATAAGAAAAAGTGGGTTAAATTGATGTAACGCTGACGTGGAAGCGGGGAAGAATGAGAAAGTGTGGGACGACTCCCCGTGCCCTTACAAGCTACATGATGGGTGTCCACACGATGTAGTAAGGAACGCAACATACTAACGCAAACAACGGTGGGTTATAATTAAGTATCACATATTTAGTTGTAAAAGATTGTATTATTTCTAAAAGTTCTAATTTCTATAATTCATTTGTTTTAAAAGTTTTAATTATTATCATACATTTAGCTTTAAAATATTGTATCATTTATTTTAAAAGTTGTAATTTCTAAAAAAAAAAAGTTCATTTCACACATTACTTGATTCCATTTATATTTTATTTTATATATTTATCTTTAAAGAATTGAATCATATGTTTTGTGAAAAAAATAATTTTGTAAAAAGGCTTTTTTTCTCAATAAATAACGATGGTTGTAATTTACTTTTTCTTTTGAGTAGCAAATAAAAAATGTAAATATGATTACTACTATTCATTTGATTTTAATGGCTAAAGACGTCATGTTATTGATATCATTTTGTTGTTCTTTCATCCATTCTATTGTCTGTGTTAAATGATATAAATGATGTTTATGGTTGTGGACCAAGTAGATGTAGAGTCAGGTCCAAGAGGTACATCAAATTTATATTGCTTTGTCTCCATGTATAGTATCATATTGCAAGTGGAGCCACACATTTATTCATTTAACTTGCGTGAAGAAAAGACTAAATGTGAATCATCTTATATAAAATTGGTATATGGTTACTATATGAGGGAACATACGGTATAAAAATATCAACTGGAAGTTTTGGTACGACGGTGGCGGTCAAAATGGTTTGGTTGAATGATTTAAAATTACCTATTTTTTAGGGGTAAACTTCAATTTGCGTCCATAAGATGTAAGCAAAACAATAGATTGTGTCCATGTCGCTCAAATCTCGTCATTTGTGTCCTAATGTTTCATTTATACCCACCCCGAGTCCCTTCCATTAGAATGGATGTCATTTTTGAGTATGTGTTGTCAAGTGTTTCGTTTGAAGGGCGTTAAGTGTGGGGCATAAGGGCCACTTCGCCCATCGTAAGACTTCCATATCAAGTTGCACCCCTAACCTGACACAATAATTTCCAAAAACGCCCACCCTCCTCCCCTATTTCACCCATCGTCGTCATCCCCTCCAATCGTAAACGGTCACCGTCACTGTCTCTCGATCGCAACGATTGCAACCATCACCGAGCCCACAACATTCCTGCCAACGATCGGTTCCATCACCATCACACCCACCGGCGTCACACCACCCATCACCATTAGTGACAATACTTTTTAAACAGAAACTTGATAGCTGGGACTATTAATGACGTAAGTTTTGTAGGGAAACACAAACGTGTTCTAGTTTTGTAGGGATAAAGAAGATGACATCTGCGACGCAAGTTGCAAAATGAAACAATATAATGGTCATTTACAAGGTTTTTTAAATGGAAAATTGACAGTAGGGACTCAAAGTAAGAATACATGAAACCACGAGATTTGAGCGGCAGAGACGCAACTTGTTATTTTGCTTATACCTCTTAGACGCAAATTTCAGTTTACTTATTTTTTTTAATATGAATATAAAAAATCATTGGTATATATTATCATTTTGTCAAAGTGAATTTTAATAATCCAAAGTATATCAAATTTCTTTAATAGTTTGAAGTAATACTTTTATATATTATTATGTAAAACTTAATTCCAATAACTTAAAGTATGACGGAGTGGCTAATAATAATGCATACTAACAATTTGACTAATTATAATCGCAACTTACCTTTTTGCCAATAGAAGATCCAAGTAGCACAATCGTCAAATATTCACATTGATTGTGGTTACTAGGTGGTGCAAGACGGTAGGAGGTTGCAGATTGGTCGTTAGGGTGGTGGTATGAGATCGACAAATTTGTAACATTACATAGAGGTGGCGACTCAGACATGACATAAAGACAACACGAAATGGACATGAAAAAGGTCTATGACTGGGTTGACACACGTTTTTGGGCATTAATGGAACAACATACCTAACCATTTAGTAACATTTTGGGTCAGAAAATCGCATTGATTTGTTTAGATTTAAATTGTAACATATTACTTAGAAATACGTAGGCATGGAGACCTAAGTTGCTGTTGATGCAATTCAACTTTGTATGGTTGAAAATGAAGACCGATGTCACGATATGAATAAATGTTTACTGATTGACCGAATTTCTACGAATAGTTGCTACCGACCAGTTCTAACTTCTAACCCTAAACAACACTTAATGAGCATAACCATGCACGTCTGAACACTTGAAAATCGACATGTCATGATGACAACCGGATCACACTCATATACTCTCAATCATACGAACATATGCTTCCTTTATACATGAACGAATTTTCCAATTTAGCATCGTTGGCATAAGTGGGCTATATCCCCTTTTGACAAAATGGCTAAATTGCACATCGCATTATTGTTGGAATAAGCTACTTTAAATGATTGCTTTTTATTCACTTGTATGATTGAATTAACTCACTCGTGGATTTAACTATAGGTATTTCTTGAAAAATGAACAAAGAATACTTACCTACAACTGGTTAAGAATGTCAATCATGTCAGGTTGATGTGTTAGTGAACTAAAAAAATTTAGGTTAGCGAGTTGAACATGTCAATCCAAACACGACCCATATGTAAAACGCATACTTAAAACCATGTTGTGTTTTGTTTCAATCTGTTTAATATTCATTTGTGAATATAAGTAACACCTGCAGACATAGTCACAATTAAATGTCTAATGCGTTTAGCTACAATGATTTTTTTTTTGTAGTTAGTTGTTTTTGTTCTTTATATCACATTTCCAACTAAAAAACTGATCGAGTATCTATTAACTTAAGGGTAGATGAATTAGATATGAATTTGAAAAGAATGAAAAATCAATTATAGAAGAATAAAAAATTAAAATGTCAAACTTAAAATGCTTATCCATTAAAAATATATATTAACTTTTTGACGGTTCTTAAACTTAAATTAAATGGATTTGACCTGCTTACTAAACGGGCATATCTGGTTATCAAATGGGTCATGTTTTTCAGGTTGATTTGTTTAATAAATAGGTTTACACTTTACAATTACATCAACCGATCAAAAGTTACTTTCATTACGTCTCAGAAATTGTCACCAAATGAAATTGATCCCAATCAGATCCATACTTTCAGCCATTAGATCTAATTTAATCTTCGGTGTTCCTCCCACACCTGATCCAAAAATTTTCAATTCGTCCCTTCAGCCCCTTGCCGGCTTCTTTCTCTCCCAACCTCGTTCTTAGGGTTTTGGCTCCCAATCACTCTCTCAACCTGATTCCTTCAAGGTATTTCTCTGATTCTTAGTTAGTCTTTGATTGAATCTAGATTTTGTTAGGAGATTGTTCTTGTTTAAATCAATTGTATTTCATCTTTTGAAATTAGTCTAACGCATTACTTTTTCCAAATTGTTACTTTTTTAGCCTGCACTTAGTCTGAAATGTCATCATTATTGAGAATTGATGCTGGTATTGTCTAGGAGTTTGATCTAAATCCAATGAAGTGAAATATGTTATTGAAGCACTCAAGGTGTTTGATAAAATGCTTCAAAGAGTGTTTATATGAGAAATACACTAGTTCTCATGTGAACAACACCAGGTTCTTTCTCATTTGGTGTTTAGATCCTTTTTAAAAGCTATAGCTTGCATTTTCATGTTAACTTTCAGTTATTTCATTAATTGGGGTCCAGGTCAGTTTATGACCGAATTGTTATTTCATCCTGAATTCATGAAATAAGTCTACCAATAATTCTTAATTGATTGATCTCACAACATGAACACACACTAGAGTGGTGGGGGCATACTTTTTAGCTTAAGGTTGTAGCTATATTTGTTGCCGATGATTGTTTATTATTCATAAACTAATATCTTATTAACTCTTTTTGTTTCCTCTCTAAATTCTTAATCATGTTGCATCATAAAGCAAAGTTTTACAAATGAACAGAACTTAATTGGCATTTTATATCTTAATCATGTTACAAGTCTTGGAACCTTATCATCAATTATATACTTAATTTGCATTGTATTTTACTAAACTTGAGAATTACATAGAGAATTGTAAGTTTGATAAAAAAAAGTAATGATTTTATGTGATTTTACATCCAACAGAAAAATACAGGAGTGAACCAGTTTCATTAATAGCGACCGTAGCGAGTGCTATAGCGCGCTACGGCACGATGCAATAACCAATCACTATTTGCATATAGCTAAAATAGCGGGTTTTTTTTTTCTTTTTCCTTTTTTTTACCAATGATTAAGGTATTTAAGCGGTTGATGGGGTTTTTTAGTATTATTTATTAATATGCTAATAAAATAGATATAAGTTGTACAAATCGTTATTTAACATACGTGTTGAACTCGTAGATTGGAGGATGTTACAAGATTCAGAAAATTACAAGACGAAGTGGATGTCAAAAGAAGGCGGATGCAGTTCATTTAGTAGTTAATTATCTTAATTCTGAATATGTACTTGATTAAACCTCTTCAATCATGTAGTCGATCTTTTTTTTATATAAGCTATATTTTTTTAACATATATATCGGACCTTCAATCGTGTACAAGATTTTTTGTGTACTCGATTCAATCTAGGGCTGTTCACGAGCCGAACCGAACCGAGTTTATACTCACATCAAAATCGCCTGTTTTTTAAATCGAGCACAA
>WOUH02000007.1:4047499-4063468 GCA_009936405.2 Stevia rebaudiana
ATACATAATTACGGACCACGACCAAATATACACATAAATTACTTACCAAGTGTATAATCACGTTCCACGAAATTACGGACCACGATCAAATAGACACATAAATTACTTACCAAGTGTATAATCACATACCAAGAAATCACGGACCATGTACATAATTACGGACCACGGTCAACGCATAAATAAAATACAGACCAATGGTAGAATCATGTACCACAAAATTATGGACCACCTACATAATTACGGACCACGTAAAAAAGTTCGAAAAAAACATATCAATACTATACTCGAATTATAGATAATGAAATTCTCTATTTAATGGTGTACTTTTTTTTAAATACTGATACGTAAAAAAGTTATTCGTTTTTAAAAACAAAGGTGAAAGTGAGTTTAATTACGGTTAATTTTAAAAAACGTGTTTTACTTATATACCCTTTTTCTCTTTATACACGTGTAGCATTCTGATTGTATCCTACGTTTAGCACGAAAATCCATATATGTATTAGATCCGTCTCCTATGCGATTGAAGTAGCCAATGATCGAGCAAAAAAAATAAAGAAAGAACCATGAGCTCACGAAAAACTAAAGAAGAAAGCAATGACGATCTACCTTTGACGATGATTCTACTCGATTGCGGGTATTAGGGCTCGAATTCAACTAAGTAAGCTTCTTTCTCCATTCCTTTTCATCATTGTTGCATTATTGAAGATTGGATTTCGATCTAAGGTTTTGAATGATGTTTTAACCATTGCATAGCTTCTATTATAACAATTGTGTAAGAACTCAAATTAGGGTTCTTAAGGATGGATTTGAGGAAGATAAGAAGCTGTGATAGATTGATTTATAATATGAAAAACTGGAAAATATGTTAAAATTGTAACATATTTGTTGAAAAATAAAAACTGCTTGTTATTTTGACATTGTTATTTGATTATAGTGAAGATGAAACCACAAGACGGAAACAAGTTCTTATTAAAAACAACTTGTTATAAACATCATTATAAAGTTGAAGTTTTTAACTCGGTTTTGGAAATGCGAATTCAAGAAATGGGAAATCGGTTCCCTGAGGTATCAACTATTTGATAGAAAATATGTCGTAGTTTAAATCTTTTTTATTGGTTCTCTAAGTTTGACCCATCTAGTGGCATTTTTTGAGATGTAGCTGGATGACTTTAGTATGACAGAAAGAGAGTGTCTTTTGGGTGATATTAATGTCTTTCATCATTGTATAAGGGAAGATAATAAATTTTCAAAACCCGATGGAATATGTGAACTTGCTCGTCTTATGGTGGAAATCGGAAAACATCTTTCGTTTCCTTTGGTTTATCGGATATTGAAACCGGCATTGGTTTTACCGGTTGCAACCGCAACCATTGAAAAATGCTTTTCAAAATTGAAGCTTATTAAGACAGATTTACGCAATCAAATGGGTGAGGTATATTTGAACGGTTCTTCATTTGGTAAAGTAACGGAAGAAGATGTTATGGCTCGATTTCAAATGATGAAATGCCTATCTATTAAGTAATTTTTAAACTTTATTTATTAGTGTTGTTTTTTATTAACTTGAATATACCGGATAAAAGTAGTTTTTGAATACCCCTAAATAATTATTCTAGATCCGTCGTTGCCCCTCACAAGATAATAGGGAACGAATGTGAATGCTTTTAGAAAGTCAACTCTCATTTCCTTAGCTACTTTTATGGAATTTAGAGTAGCTTGTGGACGAAAAGATTCAAGAACCAATAAAAAGGTTTCGCTAAGCAACTCTATAGTAGAAGACTCAGCTAGGGATCCACCTTATTCTTTTTTTTTTAACGGCAAATATTGGTAGTTAGTATGTTCATATCACCAAGTTAGTATTAATTTTACCCTTGCCTGGATTTGAACCCAGGACCTCCAAGAGAAAATTTACTTCCACCTCCTTCTTAACCACTAGACTAAGAGATCATTGATGGATACACCTTCTATAGAAAAAAGAAAAGATAACTTTTTCTTCACATGTACCAAACAGGCAAAAACTACAGCCAACTTACATGATTACAGTTGTGTCTTTACATAAACTCTTTCAAAGTTTTATTCAGCTATTCTGTTATTGCCATAGGGTCAATCAAGTAGGGAATGTTAATATTAATGTCATGCATCCAAGTAGCATTTGGATTATTATATAACAACTAAATTTGAGAAGTTATTAAAAGGGTTTTTTCGAACTCAACTTTTAAGCTTGATATACTCAATGAGTAGATTTTTTACATCAAGCTTGGCTTAAGTATTTCAATGTACCAGCAACCATGATATTTAAACAATGAACTTTAGGACCGTAGGTCCCATTGCCTTCCCTCCATTAATATTTAAACAAGTAAACCTCGCAAAGAAACCATGCTTACTTTAAAGTTAAACAACCATGATATTTAAACAATAAATCCTTTTTTATTTTATATACTTGAGACTAAAAGAATAAGAGAAACATGATTCATTTAAAACTAAAGCAGTGTACCATATAACATGATTCATATAACGCACTTAGGATTGTTGGTTTTTGATACTTGAACTCTTACTATTTAGAAACATGATTCAGTTGATCAATTCTCCGAGTTCATTGTAGATCCTACTTATCAACATGTAGATTCTATTCCTTTTTATCTAAAATAACCTGCATTTTTCCCCATCCTTGGTCTGTGAACAAGGTTACAGGGCCAACATTTAAACAAGTATATTATAATTGAAACCGTTACACGTATGTTTGTCTCACAATATGTAATTAGATACAACAACAACAACCACCTACCCAGTGAAATCCCACTATAGTAGTAGGGTTATATGTAATTAGATACAAAAGAATAATTAGATACAATAGTTAATTATTTTTATATTTCATATGGATAAATAAAATTAAATACGTAATAACTGAAAAAAAAGTTATCTTGCTGTTTGAAAAATAATTGATATTTGAAACTTTCGATGTAGATGAAGATTGAGCATTAGATCTCTTAAGCATACCCTTTGATGTTTTATCTTTTATATTTTTTTCTAAGATACGGATTTTAAAAGCATATAAGTCACCAATATAATATAAAATAAAAATTAAATGTCAATCATCAATAGAACATTTCAAATTTATATTAAAATATAATGATATATATTACTAAAATCTTATTACACAGTATTTTGCATATTTTAATGAGCTCATCCTTCTAATATAAATTCAATCATACATTTAAGGCTTAAATAGTTATAAAAATAATTAATATTAAGACCTTATAAATTTGTTTAGAATTACAAATCTTATATTAAATTTGATGGCAAGAAGTATGTACAATATAAAAATAAAGTTGTAGACCATCTTATCGAGAATGTTGCTTAATTTTGATATTCTTTAACAAAGGTTCAAAAAGTATTTTCTTAGAAATAAACAATTCGTATGTTAAATTTATAGCATTTAGTAAATTAAAATGTTTATATGAATGCTACGAAGGTTTATTTGTTGTGTAAGGGACGTGTAAGGGATAGGTTTAGTGGATTAGATGAAAATGATAAAACTTGAAATACTAGAGACACAAATGAAAAAAAAACATTTTGAATGAAAATAGAAAAAATGCCCGACCCATAGAATCTAACATGATATTGAATCCTCTAGGATGATGAATGAAAAGCAATGAAACAAAAGTGCATTGTAAACAGAATATGTGAAGAATAATGATGAAACAATGAGTAATATTGAGATATGAATGTTTAATTGCCAAAAAATAAATTAAAACTGCTAGGAAATATTAAAGGAATTGAATTTATTGAATTTAAAGTCATATATTTAAATTTAGTGGCCTAAACGAGTGTCATGTTGCATCTTGTTATTTCAAAAATGCCAAGTGTCTTATAGTGGTTTAAATTAAGGTCGTGTGGCTTGCAAAAATATTTATTTATTAAAATAAATTGATTGAGAATTATATATATTTTTCTCTGGTGACCAAAGTTTATCTTCTAAGGATGTCTTATATTAAAAGCTTCCGTTACAATAATGTTTGTATTGAAAACTAGTATTGGTACCCGCGCTACGCGGCGGTCTAGTATACACGCACAACAAAATTTACAGAAACGTAGATAAAAAAAATACGTAGCAACGGTATATGCAGTGTTGGTGTTTTGTTGTAGGGGTGCTCGTTTATTTGATAAACCTCAACCTACGCAAATTTAAGGTTTAAAAAGAAATCAAAGACAACCATATATAACCTACTTACATTTATTTCAAGAAACTAAATTAATATTACAATATTATATTTCTAGTAAAACAATAAAATAAAATAATTAAAAAATAACTTTTATACTTTTATATAGCAATTAAAATATGATCATAGAAATTGTAGTTTTAGTTTTTAACGTGCAAATCTAAAGCTTAATTAACAAAACCATTAGGAGATTTTATGTTTAATTAAAGCATTGACCCAGTGACCCATTTAGGTTGTTAATATTATTAGTATAAAATTAACAATTAACTAATATTAAATAAAATTATATATGGATAAATGAAATGGTGGCATCCAGCTTCATCTAGGAGAATGTGAACTTAGTTGCATTTGTTGGAAACGATGGTGTTGTCTGACAATGGTCGGATGAATGTGATTGATAGCCAAAACAAAAAAGTAAAACACACAAGAAAAGAAAGACACGTGGACCAATGTTGATTTTTACTGTTCAAGCAAGGGTAAGTTAGTAATTGAACTTAACTTCAAATTGTTATTATATATAATTGTATCCGATTATTATAACCAATGTTGTAGAAATCGTTAGGCGCTAGTCGAGCGATGAGGTTGGGACTAGGGATTAATCGGGATTAGTCGGGATTAATCGGATTGAAAGTTTTATATGTAATTATTAGAAGTTTATATATATTCAAACTAATATGAATATAATATTTCAAAGTTCACATAAATAAGTCAAACTATGTAATTATAACTAGTTTTATTCAGTTGTGACCACATTTGGTTAAATTTTAACTTATATCACGATGTTGAAAAAATCTATTTTGACCGGCGAAACTGATTAATGATAATCGGTCATTAATCTGTGAGGGAAGGACTAACGATTAATCGGCTATTAATCGGAGGGTAATCGGAATTTTTACAACCATGATTATAACATAAACTATCCTTTTTCCTATTATATTTAACGAAGATGGTTAATAAAGAGAACCAATCTTCATGCGAAATCTAAAAAAACTCTAGGTAAGTGAACTTTAAAAATTTATAATTTTGTATATATATTATTATTTTTTAAGACGGTTTACACCAGTCAATCACAAGTTTTTTGTATTATTAACATGCGTATAATAAAGCTAAATTAAAAAAAGAAAAAAAAATCATGTTGAAAGTTGTTTAGTAGTACATTATGTAATATACTTTCAGCATAAAAAAAAAATACATAAAAAATGAAATCCTTATCGGAAACGTATAAACTAGTTAAAAGTACTAAAATATATGAATTATTATCACACTACAATATGACTAAAGTATGTCATTCACATGCTGCATATATGCGGTATACATATTTATATGAATTATTATAGGTACACTTATGTTGTGTAGCTGCCTCACAACCCGGTTCAACATCAGGGCACTAAGCACGTCAAGATTGACACCCACTTTGTATTCGAAAAAGGAAGCATGGTTTCTTTGCGAGTTATTCCTGCCGATTATCAATATGTTAACATCTTCATAAAGGAACTTCCCAGACAAGTCTTTAAACGTTTTCGGTCCGGTCTTTGCATTTGTCCGCTTCTTCTACGAATGTGAGGGGCTTATTAGCAGATGAATATCCAATTATGCTTATATTTTGTATATATCTTTTATTAATTGTATTTTATAATGTATATCCTAGCTTTAGAATAGGAGATCGACTTTTTGTAATATAGGATCTTGTTTCATATATTTATACGTTGATTTATGAATGAGAAGGCACGGAAGTTTCGAATTTAAATTTTTATAGAACAACTAGGTCCGAATAAGATCAATGTCCTTGCTTGGAGAGACCGATTGCCAACTTTCGCAAACAGAAGCGTCCATGTTCAGTTGTCCGAGTGTTGAATGTGATCTTGCCCAGGTCGTGATGGTGCAAAATATCCCTAATTTACGCGTTTGACTTCCGTCATGACCTGGTAGATCTATACAAGCATATTCCTTGATCAATGAATTGGAAAAAAGTGATTCATGCGGTTGGCCAACTGGTGTGTGTAGAAGGTTAGAAATAATAGCATCTTTAGTAACAAACAGGTGTTGCTACATGATATCATGGAAGAAATAAAAATCTTGGGCTTTTTGTGGATTAGGAACATATCGAAACACTTGGGACTTGGGAGCATTGGATTGATATTAACCTTTCAAGCATGGGCATCTAATCCTGATTTGTATGTCTTTTGTTTTGCTTTTCGTGCTAGTGATGTATTTGAAGCTTTGTGTATATTAACTTATATACTTGATCAATCATCACTTATCAAACTATTATAACATATGAATAAAACTTATAAAGTTATCAAGCTTTATCTCCTTGTAGTCTTTCTTTAATTTTCAGCCTTTCTAATACCAAATCACCAGTTGTGTTACAAGAAAGCAACAAGTGATCAGTGAATTTAATAGACTTTTCAAGCATAGAAATTTACCTTCTTTTGAAACCATTTAATCCAATCAAACACCAAATTATCAGTTGAAAAAATGGCATTTTCAATTAATAATTTAATTTTTGGATAACTTTTATATTTGCTCCAACAGGAATCCAAAGGTAGTCAAACCACCAAGAATCTTCACCATGTTGACCTATATGGAGATTAAGGAATAACACATATATGCAGCAGACCAAACCATTGTGACATAATGACAAATGTTTTTTTTTTCTTTTTATTTATTGCTACACAATCTTTTCCTATTTTATTTATTAGTTATTTTTTTTTCTGAATAATCAACTCAAACACTCAATCACATAATTATTACAACTTTAAGTAACAAAAACACATCCAAACAATATGATAATCTAATATTCTAAGTCACTTAATCACAAAGGACACATTCAGGTGATTAAGATGCATTTCCTCGTATCCTAGAAGTAGAGAGTTCAATTCAGCTGGAGACATGTGTGAACATATTCAGGAGTTTGTTACATGGAGCATCGTGTTTACTATTCTAAATAAAAAACAAGAGGTGCCAATAGTAGTAATAAACAAGTTAAAATAATAAATCTATAATAAAATCTATACGCTCTCCTATATGACTCGACCTGACTTAACCGTTTGCTACGCACAGACAAAAATTTGAGGATTAACACCAAAAAACATCTAACTGCAGAAAGTAAACTCAACAATCAGAACACCAATCATTTGACCAAAAAATGGTCAAAGCAATAATAATGCATAACAGAGTGGGTTTTTGTAGATTGCCTCCAGAAAGAATCAAAAGAGTTTACTTTACCAAAGAGAAAACATGACATTTCAACAAATGTTTGATGACTAAAAGATGCACCTAAAACAACTCTGATAAATTTTGAAAGTGTCATCTCGTCAATGGCGAATGGAAACAAGTGTCTTCAAAGGAAAAATATGATTGAATTTTATAAATTATATGCAGATTTTATAGTGGATATCGTAAAAAGGTAGCTACTGGCTAGCATTATAAATGTTGTTCGGGTAGAAAATGTCAGAATGAATTGACTACGCGAAGTCAAACATAAACAGATGGTAAACAGGAAACTGTTGAAATCCTAATTTATAATGGAAAATATACAAAGGACACGAAGAAGTTTATATGATAACAGAACAGTTTATTGTAGTAACCCTGCAATAATATTTAAAAAAAAAAGAGATGCAATAGATAAGAAGATAGAAGAATTGTTATCTCATGCAAAATGAAGCAGAAAATATGCTTCTTGAAGATGAATCCTACAATATTTTTGACACACCAGATTTGTTACTTTACAAACAGTAAAATGTATTTTGGTTAATAATGGCACAAATAACCTACCTTCATTGCCCGAAGTTGAGCTACAATAAATTTTAAAAATGTCGACCCGTTAACAAAAAAATGGGTTGGGTTATGTTTTATCGAGCTAAAATATTAAATACCTAGCTAAAAATGAAACAACGGCGTGTTGCAAGTCCATGGTTTCCACCAAACTCAAAACAATATATTTTTTAAAAGATTAAGCATGAGGCTGAATGAAACGCTTGCTTTTTTTAAAAGACAAATTGGATTTTGATAATCTGAACTATGACATATTGGCTAATAAGAATCCGAACTAGTAATTTGACCAGAAATAATCCGAACTACCACTTTTGTTGCCATGAGCAATTCTTATAATAAAATTACAGAAAACTATCACTTAATTTCCTCTCAATTGCCCTCAAAATGATAATTATAATGAAATACGAAAAACGTATAACTAAAATCGAAAGGAATTTGGTTTTAAATTATTTGAAAGTCTTTTATACTTTTGCTACTAAGATTGTTCATGCCAACAAAACTGATAGTTGAGATTATTGTTGGCCAAATTACTAATTCAGATTATTATTGGTCAATAGGTGATAGTTCGGATTATTAAAATTCAATTTGTCTTTTTAAAATCACCTATCTTCAAAGTAGAGAAACAAATGATAATTTTGCTGTTTATGTAGATTTATTTTATCCCATGAAGGAAACAAAAATACAGCCAAAAAGATTTAAGCTTTGCATAAATTATATTAATATGGGCAGAAAATTAGAAAGTACATGGAAACAACAGATATGAGTAATTAAGCAGGTAATTATAGCAAATCTGAGTATCTTGAAAGCTATGGAACTAAATCTAGACCAAAAAACACTAATTATTAAAAATTAATATAAAAAGCCACACATATATAGAGAAATAGTTACACTCTAATAACAAACAACCAAATAAACATAAATTCAGATTAAGATTCAAATATAATTTGGCTTTACAATCTTTTTAGTAGGAATCTATCTATGTCTACTATTAATCATGCATAGTATGCACAATATCTCAAATAAGCACTTTTTTTTTTAAATGGTTCACTTCCGATATCAAGCATACTCGCAATTACATATTAGGGGAAGGTTCATTGGGGAACCATAAAAAAAGGGGGAACTGGGAAACACTTGTGGATCGTTGATCTTTAGTACAAAAAAATCCAGCACAAAAAAAAAATCCAGTACAAAAAAAATCCAATACAGACTAAAATTCAGTACAAAAAAAATCCAGTACAAAAAAATCTAGTACAGAAAAAAATCCAGTACAAAACTAAATAACGGCCCACAAGTGTTCACCAGTTCCCTATTTTTTTATGGTTCCCCAATGAACCTTTCTCTTACATATTAATCTCCTAAAAATAAATTTGTGTATCAAAGATCTTACGGTATGATTAACATGCATGTAAGATTCCTTATCACTTACTTGCATGTCTATGACGTTAACGATCAAAATAGTAAGTGAGACAGCTGGCAAACAAGATGAAGAACTACACCGTCAAAGACGTAATAGAAATTGAATGCATACTCATCACTCGGTAGAAAACATAAAACAATTACTTGCATGTTACACATAAAAAACAATTATACCCAGTAAATCTCACTCATAACAAACATATTGGTAGGGTCTGTAAAGGGCAAGATGTAGGGAAACCTTACCTCTATCCTTGAAAAAAAAAGAGTCCGCTTCCAGAAATACCCCTGACTCATGTGTTACGCATAAATATTAACTAAACATACGTGTTACACATAAAAAACAATTATACCTAGTAAATCTCACTCATAGCAAACATAGTGGTAGGGTCTGTAAAGGGCAGGATGTAGGCAAACCTTACCCCTATCATTGAAAAAAAAAAGATGTTTCTTCCAGACTTACCCCTGATTCACGTGTTACGCATAAATATTACCTGAAAATGTCTGTTACACATAAAAAACAATTATACCTAGTAAATCTCACTCATAGCAAACATATTGGTAGGGTCTGTAAAGGGCAGGATGTAGGCAACCTTACCTCTATCTCTGGAAAAAAAAAAGAGGATGCTTCCAGAAATACCCCCGACTCATGTGTTACGCATAAATAGCAACTAAAAATAGATGTATTCTACGCACCCGTTACGTGAGCATTGAAATGAATCAATGAATTTCTCAATTACAACAAAATTCCAGCTACTCATATAAAACAATTCTATTTATAATTTCACTCTCAGATTCATCACCTTATTCCTCCACCTTTCTAAATCTTCCTCTTAATCACTATTAACACCTCATTAAACATCTTAAAATCTATATGCGATTAACATGCACAAAAAAAGCATATCATATAAAAAAAATATGAGGTATAGGAAATTCAATTAAAAAAAAAGATTCAAGATTTATTATTACCTTGATAAAAATAAATGTTTTGAATGCTGCAAACGTCATCGTCGGTGGGTTTGCCTTTGCCAGAGGCTCATTTTAGCGGTTCACTCAATGCACCACTATCTTCCACCTAAGCCCACATCCACGTCAGCATCTTAAGCTAAACCTCAATATTTATTTTCTATTTAAGGCATAGCTTCAATCTTTGTGAGTACACCCTGCTCTGAACAATTTCATAACATTCCATCATGAGAAAATTTTTTCTAGCCGATCCTGTGGTCAAATCAGACCATGATTTCACCGGGAGTTTCACTGACATGTGGCGCGAAATGAGGGTTTCAACGGTGGTGCCACCATTGACGGTTGCACTTTGTGTATGTATGGTGATGTCTATTATGATGTTCATTGAACGCGTGTACATGACGGTTGTGATAATTTTGGTGAAGATTTTGGGTAAAAAGAAGTACACAGAGTATAAGTTGGAAGCTTTGAAAGAAGATTTGGAGCAAAACCGAAGTTACCCCATGGTTTTGGTTCAAATCCCAATGTTTAATGAAAAAGAGGTAAACTTGATTGATTTTTGCATAATTTTCATCATATAACTTAAAGAAATCGAAAGAAATTCTGTAAATATTTTAATGTTGATTATGAAAAGGACTAATTTATAAAAAATTACTAAGATGGATTAGCAATGAATATCATAACTGTATATATTGAATTTCCATATACAAACAAACAAATTAATATATATTTGATAAGTAAAAGACTAATTTATAAAATTGAACATTGTTTTTTTGTCGTTGTGTGTGTGTATTTGTGTCATACACTGTAAGCATTGACCATGTAATAATATATGATGTCCTCAAGAAATTTTCCAATAAACAAATAATCATGTCATCTTGTTTAGTTTAATAGCATATTTCTAAACAACAAAAAATATTTAGAAAAATCAATACAACTAAGAACACTGCATGACTAGTAAGTATGAGTGACATAACATGTGTATTTTCCCAATTATTTTTATTTCACTTAAATAATCTAACTTACTTCAAAGACACCATCTAACTTATTTTCTTATCAGGTCTACAAACTCTCTATTGGATCTGTGTGTTCACTTAAATGGCCATCTGACCGTCTCGTTGTTCAAGTTCTTGATGACTCCACCAATGAAGTTCTAAGGGTGCCCCCCCCCCCCCCCCACCAACACACACACACACAATAAAGAAAAAATTCTAAAATAAAGTAAAAAATTCTCAAATACTCAATTTAACTATTTACTAAACAGATGAGTAATTAAATGCAGACAATGGTGGAAATAGAGTGCAAAAAGTGGATAGAGAGAGGAGTGAATGTGAAATATGAAACCAGAAACAACAGAAATGGATACAAAGCCGGTGCTCTTCGTGAAGGTTTAAAAAAAGATTATGTGTTGGATTGCGAATTTGTAGTCATATTTGATGCAGATTTCCAACCAGATGAAGAATTTCTTTGGAGAGCTGTACCTTACCTTCTTGAAAATCCAGAACTGGCTTTGGTACAGGCGAGATGGAAATTCGGTAAAACTTACTTATTTCTCTCATATTCCCTATTTTGCCCCTACCCAATCAGGATTACTCTCTTTTCACAGTTTAATTACACAGATGAAGGATGTTAAAAAAGCTCGGGGCTCGCTCGAAAATAGCTCATTCCAAAACAAGCCGAGCCGGCTCGCCTAAAAAAATTTCGAGCTTGTGGCTTGTCTCGATTTACCAAATATAATATATTAATACATAAAAATATTTAACATGTATATATATATATATATAATAACTTTTTTATCATTATTTTTTATTTAGGGAATTCATAGGAAACACTATTTTATTATAAAAAGTATATATATATCATAATATGAAAAATAAAAAATAAATAAGTAATCAAGCTTACAAAGTATGCATTACATATACGTTAAAAGTATTTTTTTTATTTTTTGTACTAATGTGTAAAAATACGAGCAGGATCGTGGCTCGGCTCGTTGCACGAACTTGCCCTAGATCAGCTCGATAGCAGCCCTACACAGATGGTCCTTGTGGTTTGCGAAAAGTATCAGGGTTTGGGTACCAAGGGTTCAAAGTAACATGTTTGGGTTTCGTGCTTTCAGTTTACAATGAGTTTGGGTATTAAGGTTAATTTCCTTTAAATTAAAATAAGGTAAAATGACCAAAATACCCTTTCGCTTTGACTATTCAAAAAGTCAAAGGGTCTTTTGGTCATTTCACAAAAAAGTTGATGGAAGTTAGTCTCCAAAATCCAAACTCGTAATGAGACTGAAACCTGATACTTTAAACTCTTAGTTACCAAACTTGTTACTTTTCACAAACCACAGGGACCATTTGTGTAATCAACCTTCATATTATTACAACTAACACATGTTTTGTTTAGTAAATGCTAATGAATGCATCATGACTCGGCTCCAAGAGATGTCACTTGCCTATCATTTCACTATCGAGCAAGAAGTCGGCTCTTCAACTTGCCAGTTTTTCGGGTTCAATGGTAAGCCAAAATTCAAAAGTTTGCTCCAATAGCTTTTAAAAAAAATCTCATGAACTTTATAAAATTATTGAAAATTTTTATAAATTTAGGGACTGCCGGTGTATGGCGTATAAAAGCGATCGAAGATGCTGGTGGCTGGAAAGATAGAACCACTGTGGAGGATATGGATCTTGCGGTTCGAGCTAGTCTCAAAGGATGGAAATTTGTATTTGTGGGAGACTTAGAGGTGAGATTTGGGATCCAAATATTATTCTTTAGTCAGCAAATTATTATATCCATATGAGAAAACATAAAAAAATACTATATTTTATAGGTAAAAAACGAACTTCCGAGTACCTTCAAAGCTTACAGATACCAACAACATCGATGGTCATGTGGTCCGGCTAATCTACTAAGAAAAATGACCAAAGAAATCATACTTTGTGAGGTATAATTAATGGCATGATTCTTAATTTTTTTAATATTAATATTTAATAACATTTGGAAATGATTTAACGGATTATACTTTTATTATTCAGAGAGTATCCATTTGGAAGAAATTTCATGTTATCTATGCATTCTTCTTTGTAAGGAAGATTATAGCACATTGGGTCACCTTTTTCTTTTATTGTGTAATTATCCCAATAAGCATTATGGTCCCAGAAGTCAAACTTCCAAAACCCATAGCCATATATATTCCAGCAACAATTACCATTCTCAACTCGTCATGCACGCTAAGGTAATTGACCTCAAAATAAAAAATAAAAAAGAATTAATTACACAGTCCCTGTGGTTTGCGGAAAGTAACAAGTTGTGGTACTAAAGGTTTAAAGTAACATGTTTGGGTAATTATTAAGGCTGACTTCTGTTAACTTTTATAAGATGTTAGTTTGAAATGGCCAAAGTACCCCTTGTCTTTTTATTAGTCAATGTTAAAGGGTGAAAAATCAAAGGGTATTTTGGTCATTTGCTCTTATTTATTGAAAAGTTATCGAGAGCTAGCCTTAAAACAAAACTCACTACAAAGTTGAAAGCATAAAACCTAAACATGTTACTTTAACCCTTGGTACCCAAAGTTCCAAACATGTTACTTTCCGCAAACATAGGGACCATTTGTGTAATTAATTTTAAACAAGATTAAACTAAAAAAAAAATAAATTAACGTCTAAAATCACATTTTGCTTCACACAGGTCACTACATCTTCTTGTACTATGGATCTTGTTTGAAAACGTGATGTCATTTCATCGATCCAAAGCAACAATTATAGGACTCTTAGGGGCCAACAGGGTCAACGAATGGGTCGTAACTGAAAAACTCGGGAACGCAACAAAACCAAGATGCAGCATCAGAACACCTAAGAGAAGATCACGTTTTGGAGAACGGTATTTCACTAACTTACTCAACAAATGTTCATAACATTTTTATAAATTTAACACGTGCATAACGCTAACGATTTGAAACGATCATCAGGCTTCTCTTCTCAGAGTTGATAATGGGATTGTTCTTGCTATATGTAGCTTGCTACGACATGATCTTTGGGAAAGATAACATGTTTGTTTATCTGTTACTGCAAGCGGGTGCATTTTTTACTGTAGGAGTGGGTTATGTAGGTATAACCGCCCCAAACTGAAGCAGCATGCGGGTTGTTTAAGTTTTATAAATTTGTGTCTAATAATAATAATATTAGTGTTTATGTGAAATTGTGAATTAAGTGGTTTTAGGGAATTGTGCAAGTGATTAAAATAAGGAGTTATGGTTTAAAGAACATAATCGGAGGAGGTGGATGAGTACTTATACAAATGGCGGTGTAATTAGTTAAATGTCATGTGTATTTCTAAATAAAGTTGTTAGCTGTCTATCCAAGTTACTAGATACTGCAACAAGTTGTAAACATTACAGATTAAGAATATAATGTGTTGGCATTTGGCAATGAAGTGTTTTATATTATGTTTGATAGATGTTAAACAATATATTATTTAGTAGACGCTTTGATGTGTTTTGAACCCAAAAGCTGATGTGTGATTCATTATCAGAAACATACTAAAACATTAATGATACATGGTTGAATGCTTCATGCTTCTTATTCTAAACCTTGAGTCAAAACATACTTCATACATAGAACTAATGGGAACTTAAAAAATAAGCATCAAAGCGTACTTATAAATCTTAAGTTGTTAATACCTAAACATAAAAGCATACTTCATACTTATAAAACACTTAGACATACTTAAGGCGCGCATTACCAAACCAAGTGTAGAAATTACTGGTTTTTTGCTTATGACTTAGAGTGATCATACAATGTTTGAACTTCAAAAGGGGCAAACATTAGGGAAAACAATTCACATAAGCTAAATTCAAATCAGAAGCATCACAAATAGATATGTTACCAAGATTAATGCCCAAAGAGTACAATTAAGTTGATTAATTACGAGTCTAGGTCAATTGCAATCAGGTTGGGATACTAATTGCTGCAATATAACATGTAAATGAAAGTAACAGGAGTGAACATATCAATGGCGGTAGAAAGGAATATTCTTACCAGTTGCTTCCCGAGTCGAGCATTTGTGTCATTTTGTATCCAAATGTTTCAATCATCATCATCATCAAACGAACAGGGCAGAAAAAATGGGTCCTCAAGCGACGGTGATGGTGATACGAAGAATGAACCAACCGATTGCATAACAATGGTCTGTTCGTCAAATGTTTTGGAACTTCTGTTGTGAACAATTTTTAATTAACTTGCAACAAAACACATAAAAAGCTTTTGACAAAATTGTTAACCTTTAAACTGTCTAAAATAATTTTAATATAGTTTCAAGAGCATTCAGTTAGATCCTTCGTTTTTTCGTAAGATGTTCTAAATTTAAAGTTGGATGTAACTCGTTATAAGTGGATGAGTTAGAAAATGTTATTGTTTACTTGTATATTCTATACTTATTAATTTTCAAACGGCTTATGAACAGTAACTACTTTTTTCATACATTAGCGACTAATGTTTCTTTCTTTCAATTTTGACACAACGTGACTGAGACGCGTGTTATTTTTGGATGAAACTTCTCCTTTTTGGTTCTACAGTGCGACTCCCTCCTCCATTTCGGTTCTTTGCTG
>WOUH02000007.1:4119159-4129669 GCA_009936405.2 Stevia rebaudiana
TTTGCCTTTGATACATTTGGTTTCCTTGCCCCGGAGGCTACGGTTTTTCTTGATAGGGTTCAAAGGGTCGTGCATAGTAATGTTTCGGCCCCTAAGACCCAACGTTTTGTTTTTTCTATGATCGGTTTCGCAATTCAAAAGGGGGTTGCGACGCAGCTTGTTGCTCGTGTACCCGCCTTGTTATTGTAATCGTGGATATGGGTTTTAATATAAATGAACATATGTAAATAAATTACTTCAACCAAATTGGTTCATATAAACACGACCAAAACCCATCCGATGTAACCAACGTTGTACAAAAACTACAAACCATTTAAATTCGAAACCAAAGGTTGTTGGTTGGACCGAAACAACATCAGAAACCGCAGCTGCCACCTTCCGAAATCTCCGGACATGGTCTATTTTAACGTTTTCCTATTTATATTTAAACATATTATTTACAAGTATTAAACCCACCTACAAACACACCAGCTTCCACCAACCCAACTATTTCCCTCTGAAACTAACGCCACCGTCGCAAACCCTCAACGCCACCATGTCCGCGGCGGCGATGTCAGCAATGGGTTACACATCTTCAAAAGATTTCACCAGATTCAACACCCACATTCCGATTCAATCATTCCATTTCAATCCATCAATTTCTCTTTCAATCCGAACCAATTTAGGATCTCTCCGTCAATCTTTCGTGCTGAAACGTAATAAAGGCGACAACTTTCCGTTGTTACTCGCGTTTTCAGGCGAGGGGGGTGACGGTAACGGTGTCGGAAACGGGAACAATTCCGGCGGCGGCGGTGGTGGAGGAGGTGACGGTGGAGACGGGAAAGAGAATGAGGCGTTGTGGGTGTTGGCGGAGGCGGGTCGGTCGGTGGATAGTATTCCGGCGGATTTGGTGGCGGCGATTAGGGCTGGAAGAATACCGGGGTCTGTTGTGAAGAGGTATTTGGAGCTTGAAACGTCGCCTTTTTTGAGGTGGTTGATGCAATTTGGAGGGTTTAAGGAACGATTGCTTGCTGATGATCTTTTTTTGGCTAAAGTTGCTATGGAATGTGGTGTTGGTATGTTCACAAAGGTATGAAGTCTTTGATTTTTAAATTCGAATCAGTTGTGATTTCGTATGGTTTTAACCTAAATTTGGATTGTTGCTCGATTTCCATCCGGGTTGATATCAAATTACCGATTTAGATTTAAACATAAATGTATACCTTATATACAATTATAGAATAGATTGAAAACTTTAATTTGTGAATAATTTTTCAAATTTTTTGGTTAATCGGATGTAACCCCTTGTATAATCTCACATAATACCAATTGGTATCTTTAGAATTATATTATTATACATTTAAGAGGTGTATGCTCATTTATAGAGTGTTTTCTGGTTACAATATTCCTTCAAATTTAAGACTCTTTTATGACTCAATTTATTATCAACGATGCATTGTAACGCATTGTAACGTAAACGATCAACATGTTTAGTAATATGTTACTCAAAAAACAAATATGGGATTTTTTGGAAGATACTATAAGTTGGTTTTCTGTCAAGTACAATGTACAAAACTAGTTTCCATAAAAAGTTCTTTCCTTTATGTGAAAATATACAAATTTCTTTTATAAACAGAGCTTTTAATATGGATTACATTTATTTGTAAATTTGTATATTTACTATCATCATTACTACATTACAACTTGTTCAGTTTATTCATCATGTATTGAAAAGTTAATTTAGTAATCATTACAACCTTGCATATATTATTAATTGCATTGAATTTTTTTATTTCCATTTTTGCCCTTGTACGCTTTCTGTTATACTTTCTCTTAGAGATCAAGATGGATTCAAGCTTCTCAAATAAAAGAATTGTTTGATTGCTTTAAGCTTAGTTAAATGACAAACATTATGCAAAGGTTACAAAAAGTTTGAAGTGACCATTAATTTATAATGACTAACAATTAAATTGTTTGATTGCTTTATTCTGCATTTTTTTTAAATTTGTTCCTAGAATCTGCAGAGTGAATATTCAATTTTATAAAAAGCGTTATGTGGAGTTAGGAAGTGAAATATTCTTCTAAGTTTGGATTAATCAAACCCATAAAGAATAAAGGACGCGTTTAAGAATTTAATATAATGTAAAATTATTTATAGATTATGAATGAGTGAGTATTATCATTTCTCACAATAGATGCCCTCTTAATTTAGAGTTTTATTAGATGAAAATAATTAATCCTACGCAAACATCTAGAAAATCCAACTCAGTTCATCTAGTTTTACCGTCTCTTTAGTTTTTTCTAAATAAATACGGTTTTGTTCTTTCAAGTGTAATATACTTCCATATGTTTGTTCCACTAAAAATATTCAATTAAACAACAATACATGATAATTGTTTATTTAATGTATGTTTTCAGACTGCTGCAGAATACGAAAAACGCAAAGAAAATTTCACCAAAGAGCTGGAAATTGTTTTTGCAGACGTGGTATGTTATTTTTCTATTTTGACAAGTTTATAATTTTAATTCGATGGATGGTAATTTAAGGAAGTAAAATGGGGGATGCGGGTTTGTTAAGGTGTCACTTTTATTAACGGTTCCAGTTTGTGTTGTTGACATTTTAGTTTTCAAACAAATGCCATAAAATTTGTCATTTTGTTCTTTATTTTTGTATAACATTTTAAAGAAATCTGATAAAATAGTTTGTTGTTTGCTTTTGTTAGAAAATGAAACATCTTGATTACATACACTTTTTTTCATTTCTTCTATTTTTTCTCCATGCAAACTTTAATATTATTAATTTCTACTTCAATTGCTCATAAAGTTAAGGGAATAATGAAAACAAATGTTTATAAAACAATAAAAAGTTAAAATAGCGATACCTACCAGAAATGACCTGTTTTTGCATAACCAGTGTCAGAAATGTGCATTTCAAGATTATATGGTTTTGTGAATCAGAATCAAATTAAACATTAGTTGTACAGTCAAATGTTGTAACTTTTGTGGTTATACAATGTTTTCTATAATAAATGATAATTTTCGACGACTTTCTAAATGGGTCAGTTTGGGTTGTGTTCTATGATTTCTATCTCAAACGGGTCAAATCATGAAGATTAGCTAAAAGGGTAAAAAGCGTTAGAAGTCCATCTTCAATGTTACAACTTACAACCCTCCTTAATCATTGCAAATAAAGATTTCTGATTATTATTATAATAATATTGTTTTTTTATAATAAAAACTAGCACGTTATTTATCTATAAGAAGTTCAAAAAAAGGACGAAATAGTGTTTGGCGGTTATCCTGACCCGTTACAACCCTAATCCATCGTAACCTGACCCGTTTGACCAACCCATTTTACAATTTTTACAAACCCAATTTTGTTTTGTTTTTAATTTTTTTTTGTTTTCAGGTGATGGCTGTAATTGCAGATTTTATGCTTGTTTACCTTCCTGCCCCTACTATATCTCTTCGACCTCCAATATCTCTTAATGCGGGGCGTATTGCTAAATTCTTTTATAACTGTCCAGATAATGCATTCCAGGTTATTCTTTAGTTTTTTTTTATTTTTTTTATCAATATATGTTAATTTTAAATTATTTGAAGACTGGTTACAATTGAAGCCGAAAGCAATAATTATTATTATTATTTTTTCATTCTGTTTTTCAGACCGCTTTGGGTGGAACATCATATACATTACTTCAGAGATTGGGTGCTATAGCTGTATGAATTTATTATTATTTTTATTTTTCTTTTTAATTTTAATTTTAAACAGGTGGCATGACTTGATAATCATATACATATTTAAAGATTAATTTAATTTTTATTTTTCAGCGTAACGGGACAAAATTATTTGCAGTGGGCACTGCATCATCACTGGTATTTTCTATTTCCATATGCTTCAAATTTTTTTTCTTTTTTTGAAAAAAAATATTATAAATAATAACTGCATTGGTTATTGGTACAAACGTCTGTTAGAACCGTAACAATTTAAAATTTTAAAGAAAACTGTTTGACTCTTCTCCATTTAGCTAATTAATTTTGTTTCACTCACTTGAGATTAATTTTCTTAATTGTGGTTTGTTCTAATTAATCTAAAAACAATTTCCAGGTTGGCACCGTTATGACAAATACATTAATAAATGCTAAAAAGGCGGTTCAGAAATCATCTGATGAAGAACTCGAAAATATTCCTGTTTTATCTACCAGTGTCGGATACGGTGTTTATATGGCGATTTCTAGCAATCTCCGGTAATATTCGTTTACTTAACTTAATAATTAATACCATTATTCGATTTCGATGTTGATAATATCTTTTATAACGCGTTAAAGAAATTGATAAAGTTTTAACCTTTATATTAAAAACAATCCAAAGATGAAAAATTAACAACTTTACAAAATGTTCTATCAACAGATATCAATTTCTTGCAAAAGTCTATAAAATCTTTATAACACGTGAAAGAAATTAAAAAACATGTGATGAAAAGTTTAAATCTTTATAACTAAAACAATTCATAGATGGAAAATAAATAATCTTACAAAATCTTTTGTCAACAGATATCAACTTCTTGCAAAAGTCGATAAATCTTTATAATGCGTGAAAGAAATTAAATAACACGTGATGAAAAGTTTAAATCTTTACAACAAAAACAGTTCAAAGAAGGAAAATTAACAACTTTGCAAAATGTTTTGTCAACAGATATTAACTTCTTGCAAAAGTCGATAAAATCTTCATAATGCGTGAAAGAAATTAAATAACATGTGGTGAAAAGTTTAAATCTTTATTACTAAATCAATTCATAGATGGAAAATAAATAATCTTATTTGTCCACAGATATTAACTTCTTGCAAAAGTCAATAAAATCTTCTTAATGCATGAAAGAAATTAAAAAACATGTGATGAAAAGTTTAAATCTTTATAACAAAAACAATTTAAAGAAGGAAAATTAACAACTTTATTAAATGTTTTTGCAACAGATACCAACTTCTTGCAGGTGTAGTTGAACAACGGCTTCTAGAACCTTTGTTACATCAGCATAAGTTAATGTTGAGTGCAGCTTGCTTTATTGTTCGAACAGGAAACACATATTTGGGTTCATTATTGTAAGATTTTATCAAACTTTTAATCATATTATGAAGATAATTTAATTATACAAGTGTTATTATTGCTCAAATAATTGAAATTTTTGAAATGTTTAATTTAGGTGGGTGGATTATGCGCGTTTGATCGGGCTTCAAAAGGCGCATGATGTTGAACAAGTTAGTTCTTGATTTCTGATATCGATTCAGATTAGACGACATAATTTGAGTTTGATTGTTTCAAGGGGTGATTGATTTCAATTTCCATATAGTTTTTAAAGAATTTATGAAATTTGACTTGGTTGTTTGTTTTTTAGACTATTTAATATGATTTCTTTCCACTTTTTAGTTGATTTAATAGTGTTGGATGATTTAAAAATTTGTTCTTTACATGGAAACGAATAGTTTCTAAATTCAAGAATGTTTTATTATGAAATAAAATGTTATTATGAGAGTATTTTATTTATTTTGTTATTATTATTATTATTTTGTGTACATGATATTTCTACTTGTATGAGCTATATGTTTAAATTTTGCATATATTTTTTTTTGTGTACATGATATTTCTACTTGTATGATATTTCTACATGATATCTATACCGTAACAAAGTTTTGCATTAAAATATTCACCATTAAATATGGGACTGAAGTTACTAGAACTCATTCTATATCCATACGTACAAATCAATATGATTTATATATTATTCTATAGAATTTCGATATGATATCATGTATGAAAAGCATCCGTAGTAGACGATTCTCGAAAAGCATCTCTATAATAAGAATCTATACGATTGAAATATGCTTGACCTCTTTGAAGCATTAAATTCTAATAATATGCCCAATAATTTGTTTCAGGTATTCAAATTAGGAATAAAAAATATAATTGAACTGAACTATAATTGACCGATGGTTTGGTCATGTATGGCATAATATAGTTACCGAGAAGGCGACAAACACTAATAAATTTATTTATTTTTTTTAATTTAACATTGCATTTGTGAAAATATAATTTTATATATCTGCTGGATAATATTTTGAGAATATGTGATGTATTTTTGTTAAGAAAACAAGATATGTTTGTGAAATTTATATGCAATAAGTGGTTTGCAGTCCACATGGAATCTTTCTGATGACGGTATTTATGATATTTGCTTAGAGAAAGCTTGCACGTAGTAGCTGCTTACAGTTTGCAAATGTTATTTGTTAATTATGTTTTTAGTCATACACATATTTTGAAAGCAAGGAATCATATGGTTAACCGTAGGGGTGATGAATGAGTCGGATTTCGAGCTTTCAGATTTTTTGAATTTTAAGATTTTGAACCGAAATCCGATCCGACTCGAATTGGTCTGAATTGATTTTCGGTTCAGATTCGAATAAATCCGGACAACTCGATTAACTAGAACAACTTTGAAATCAAATATCAAATATCTGGAACCTGGCTAGTTCAAGTTAGTCAAATATCTGGAACAACTTTGAAATCAAATAATAATATATCCGAACAACTCGATCAGATTCGGCTAGTTCAGGTTAATCAAATATCCGTTTAAACCAAACAACTCGAACTTTTAGAATCTGAAATCCGAATCCGGCTCGAAATCCAGTTAATCAAATTCGGATTTATCCGATCCAAAATAACCATTCGAATCGATTTTTTTTTTCTTTTTTTTTTTTTTCGGATACGATTCGAGTTTCATTTTTTTTTTTTTGAGTTTCGGTATTGTTGCTTCAACGAGTGTTATGAATGCAATACTCTATTAATTTGATTAGAATGCTATTAATTTGACTTAACAGATTTACTGTTTTCTTGGTCAATTACTTGAATTTGTTAGAGTCACACAAGTTAGTAATGTAGAGAATTGCAACTAGACTAATCATTGATGTTTTAATTTCAAGCTGAAATATACATGTACAAAGATAATGCGTTAAAGGATGAAATTACAACCCTCAATGGACATGACACTAATGTTCTAAGTGCATTCTATGACCGTTTGAAAGATAGTGAATTTTTGCTTCAACTTTTTAGCTTTTTGAAATTGATTCAGACAAGTAAGAAGATTTTCATACTTGATTTCTTTTGATGTAAAGTTTCTATCTTTTCAACTCTTTGGTGCAGTTGTTTGTCCTTATTGTTGATGGTATAGGTGCAAGGTGCTTGACCCGATATGAGTATTTGACCCAAAAATTATAAGATTAGGTTGTAAGAGATCTAACTACCACAAAAAGATGAACCCATAGAAAAAAAATCCATGGATCCGTCACTGACTATAATATCACTTTGATTCTCACAGTTTTTATAAAATTAAAAAAAGTTTTGTATCATAAACATTTCCTATACCATATATATTTATTCAAGAGTTATTTTTCTTCTTTTTTTTATAATTAAAGAGGTACATGGACGGTTCATGGAAGTGATTTTGTCAATCATACAACGTGAATATGAAATCAGGATAAAAAACTAAATTCAAACTTCATATGACATCAAGTGTGAATACGAAACAAGGGATCATCATCGGTAGCTAGTACGGAAGATCTTCAGCCGTTAAAAAAATATTATGGATTGGCTATTATTTTGTAGTTATACTTCATTGACTATCCACATAACTATTGCAATTAAAATCCAAAGAATTTTAATTATAGAGTTGAGCAATGCATATTATGAATTATGCTCATAGTGTATTAATCCTTCCTAATGAGACAACTAATGGCCCAAAAAAAAAACAAATATACAATAATACTTCCAATTTAATAGTGTTAAATTCAAGAAAATTAGGGTGGCATATGGTTTTAAAGACATAAGATAACTGTCTCTTAGATTATGCGGTGTGCACGGGTGAGTGAGGGTTTGAGTGAGTGTGTCACGCAAGAGAGAGAGTGAGTAAAGTGGGTGAGTGGAAGGGTGGAAATGCCCGGCTGAGTGGGGGCTTAGTGGGTAAAAAGTAGGGTGTTGATGTGGTGTCATTTAAATTTGTTATTATCTAATTAAATATTTATCTTATTTATTTAAAAAAGTAAACTGCACTTTTTTTCCCTGTGGTTTGCAATAATTAACATTTTAGTCCATCGTTAATAGAAACGGTGTCTAAAGTTTCAAGTCATAGCAATTTTCGTCCCTAACGTGTCAAGTTTTAAACTTTTCTTTCCCTAACATTTCAATCTTAACAGTTTTCGTCCCTAACGTTTCAAGTCTTAAACATTTCCATTCCTAACGTTTCAAGTCTTAACAATTTTCGTCCCTAACGTTTCAAGTCTTAAACATTTCCATTCCTAACGTTTCAAGTCTTAACAGTTTTCGTCTCTTTCAAAATTTAAAGAGGAAAACCGCACTTACTTTTTTTAAATTTTAAATTTGACGTTTTTGTAATTTGTATAATTATTAACTAAATGTAAGAAGTTTATATTTAAAAAGTTTTTAATAAATAATTTTAAAATTCCAAAGCATAATTTATATTTATAAACGTGTCAAACATTTATTTTTGGAATGTTTTACAACGTACTAACTTAATATATATATGCAATGATTCAATAAAAAGTTTTAAATGTTGTTTATATAATACACGGGTTTTAAGCTAGTGATTAATATAACTTATTTATTAAATGAGTCACCTAGATTAAACAACCCGTGCTATAAATAAGTGGAGTCAATAATAACCTATTAAGTTTAAGGTTTTTTTACAAAAGTTTCTATTTAGATCTTGGAGAGGTTTATTGTGAACATTTATAAAATTGATATTTTATCCACTAATATTAATTTATGTTAACCTAACACACGAAAAGTTAACGATTTTGACACGAAAAAATATTGGGTGGTATTAATGGCACACCGAAAGTTATATTTGCATACCTCGTATACGGGTCGTATTGCCTAATACGAGGGCTATATATATGACACCCAAACAATTAATGCCCGATAATGTCTGAAAAGCTAATCAAATCATTATAGTCGTAGGCCTCGTATAGGGCAATACGGGTCGTATAGTCAGACACAAAGAATGTCAGTTGAATGTCATATTGTTGGTTCGGTGGTCCTACACGCCACGTATTGACATATAAGGGGCGGGGCGTATAAGTGTGTACATAATATGTTAAGTGTGTAGATAACCCCTCCCTCAATCATCATGGTTTTATTTATATATACAACTTGTCATCACTCATCTCAATACGGTTGACACATCAAATAAAACTTATATTTGACCATACAACACTTAAAAATATTTGACCATTTTTTACCCTTTTATTTTACTTAAAGGGCAAATTGGTCCCTTCCTTCTAGAAAAGGAAGATTGGAAACATGTGAAAAGCTTGTTGGTTTGGCTGTAGAAAGAGAAGATAATAGCTGTTAATTTGAAGTGATTTTGGTAGAAGTTGGCAAAAATTTATATTTTCAGCAAGATTTGGGCTTTTCGGTCAAAAAGGCAGGGGTTTTTTTGTCAATCCATGAAATGAAAATGATTGATCACCCAAATTCTTGAAGAGTATTTTGGATAATTTTCATTCATGGAAAGTTGTCGGTAGAAGCAAAGGGAATCTCGTTGAGTTGAAAACATGGAGAAAAGGATGGATGGATGTTGATGATCATTATACATATTTTATTTCCAATAACAAAAGAGATAATCTTTGCAATTGGTGCTGATTTTTTTAAAACTTAGTGTTAAAATATCATAATCTAATCTAACTCTAATAAATAATTCTAAATAATCATACACCAATAACACAATTTTTTAATATTTTATTATTTTATTTTTCTTAAATTGTAAAATAGATTTAAATTCAAAATAATTCAAATTTGTTATTATCAAATAAAGTTTTTATCTTATATATTTAAAAGAGTAAACACTACACTTTTTATCTCTTAAGTTTACAATACTTTATAGTTTCAGTCAATCATTAACAGAAACATTTCATAACGTTTCAAGTCTTAATTGTTTCGTCCATAACGTTTAAAGTCTTAAAAATTTTGTCTTAGTCTTAATAGTTGCGTCCTTAAAGTTTCAAGTCTTCACAATTTTATTTTAAGGTTTAATGACAAAAACTGTTAAGACTTGAAATGTTGGAACGAAAATTGTTAATGGTGGACTGAAACTGTTAAGCTTTGCAATCTTAGAAACGAAAATCGTAATTTACTTTATTTAAAATTTTAGTTTGACTTCTTTTTTAATTTGCATGATAACAACTAAATTTATGGAATTTATATTTAAAAAGTTTCTAATTAATTAGTTTAACACCTCAAACTATAATATTTAGTCAGAGAAGTGTCAAATATTTACTTGTGCTAATGGGTGAGGTTATGCTAAGAAGGGTCCTTACAGTAAGTAGGCGTAGGAAGGGTATCAAACGGACCTCGATTGAGCTCATTTCTAGCGGTGTTGGAACCGTCTCGTCGACCTTTCTCGCCCCCAAAAACCTAAGCCTCCACCCCACCTCATCCCACACCACCCTAAAAAGCTACCCC
>WOUH02000007.1:4140942-4154696 GCA_009936405.2 Stevia rebaudiana
TCGGCCCCGATCGGTGAGCACTACCCGATTTTCACCACCCCGAATCCGGGGGGGTGGTGTTCCCGTGCGTCCCCGATGGCCACATCATCTCCCTGAGTGGTTCCTCGAGTGCACTCCGTGTGCCCTAACGCTTCAAGTCTTAACAGTTATCCATCATAGGCAACTCTTAAAACTTGAAACATTATGGACGAAAGCTATTAAACATTAGCTAAAACTTTGTAACTTATAAAAACCAGGTACAAAAACCGCAATTTACAATTTTTTTCTAAAAATAAACATTTTTACATTCACTGATGTTTGATTTAATTTAAGCAAAAAAAATAAAATAAATAGAATATACGTACATTGATAAGTTGTTTAAAGTTGTGTATTTGAATAAAAAAAACCAAGGGGCTGTTTGACAACTTTTGAATGGGTAAGTTTTGAATCAGTAAGGTGTCTGAATTATTAAGTGATGAACCAGTAAGATGTTGAACCATTAAGAGGCAATATAATTCTTAACCGTTTATAGGCAAATGTCTGAACAATTCAAATCAGATGTCTTAACCATTCAGACTCAGTATAATGCTTAATCATTCAGAGGCAAATGTCTGAATCATGCAGATATCTGCTCGCGAAACAAACAGTGTGAACGTTAAGTGTTGAAACAGTAAGAGGTCTGAACCATTAAGAGCATGTTAAGATGTAAACAAACAGTCCCCCGAGTCTGTTTCATTTACCTTAACTTTTACATGACCAGTTCTCCTGAACGTTAAGTGTTGAAACGGTAAGAGTTCTGAACCATTAAGAGCCTGTTAAGATGTAAACAAAAACCCTACAAACTCTAAAAAACACTCAAAAACTCTAAGTTAATTTTTTTTTCCTTTTAAAAAAAAAGGCTCACTTTTAAATGCATTTTCGTCACTTTTTATTAAAAAAAAAACAAAAAAGCGCCGACTACTCTTTTTTTAAAAAAATACCCCTAAAAAAACGTTTTTCAGCTAAATAAGTGTAACATATGTAACATTTACAAAAATTTACATATGTTACATTTTCTGAAATGATCTCAGCCATCCAATCTCAAGATCAACGGTTTTAATAGGGTTTCCAGGGTTTTCTCAACTGGATAGAGTTTTCATATTATCCTTCCCGTATATATATATATAGTAAAAAAAGAAATTATATTTAATAATACATTAAATTATAAAAATAAACATGTACGACACATGAAACCCACAATATCATTATCTTTAACTTAAACCATCACCAAATTGACAATGATTCAGCACCTCTTTGTGAAGCAAATAGAATTTCTTACAATTACGAGAAGGTACCCGGACTAAGACGGGTATACTACTAGTTAGTTTAGTTATTAGTTATTATTTTTAACCAAGTACGAATCGATTAGTTTGTATTGTATTCGAATTCAAAATCTTTTTCGAAATCAAATCCTGTTTGTAAATTTTAAATTGATCTTTAAAAGAATTATCCTTTCCAAATTTGAACCACCCCCGACTGAAATTTTAAAAAATTCGACCTATTCAATTCGACCCGATTATGAACACCCTACCTCATATCTTGGTTGGCCCAGCCTGTTGATCTACTCTCATAGTCTCACTAGAAATCGAAGGTAGGCCTCTCACTTTTAGCCCAACCAATAAGGCCCAATACATTACTCTACTCAAATAAGATGATTTAACGTGCTAGAATTGGTTAAAAGAACCATCATATTGTCCTAACTTTTTCAATAAAAACCGCTACTCAACTTGATTTTCCTATGTTAGAATTCATGAACTTGTAAAGAATATACGAATAAGTTATATAAACTAACTTATGCTGTATAAAAGTTTTTAAAACCGTCTGAAATACACATGCTTTCAAGTTTTAATTGAACCAGATGTTTACAACCACGCGTTGAGCCGGAAATTTCGTCACAAACTTGAACATAAAATGAGGCATGATCCTGAATGTTAAAAGACGTATACAAAAATACGTCTCCAGCTTTCACTTTGACATAAACCCTCACGTACGTTGTTCTAAAAGTGTTTGTTACTATGACAGTCCAACGTCAAATCCTAAAGTGTGTTCCGTCTTAAATGTGACTGTTACTCTGCCAGACTTAACAAGGCAATAAATACCAACCACAAAAAAATTAACAAAAGAAAAGGTAACAAAGAAAATAAGAAAAACCATAAAAACTAACCTAGAAAAATAATCAAACTTAACAAAGCTTATGTGACAAGTTGGAAAACCTAAAACTTTGGTGTTCCCTTGGTTGTGTTTTAATTTATACAAGTAAATACATTTTAAAGTGTGATGGCCAGAGTAGAAACAAAAGAAACTCTACTAATCCCACCATCACATTTAATCTTATTTTTCTAAAATTAATGAATATCGCTCTACCTACCATTTTAAGAGTTATAAAGTTAAATATTCTTTAAAAATATTACCAAAAAACCTGTCTTTTAGATAACTTTAAAGACTTTAAATGAAATGATATCATGTTTAAGACATTTCATATAGTTTTTACAAAAGGTCACATTTGTCCGTATTTTTAACATTAAAATTAAATGTAGTTAATTGAACGAAAAAAATAATATTTAAGAAACGTCATTGCTCATATCCAAAAAAATCTTTGAATGTAACTGACAATAGTTTCAGAATCACAAAGGGGAATTTGTCACTTTACTCTAATTTTTAATTAAAAGAAAAGACTATTGGATATCTATAATATTGATCTTCAAGCACGCAAATGATCAAAATCACTTTAGAGTTCATACTTTAATACCGTATACATTTACAACCATATTGTAAACTCACACAAAAATACGTGATTCATTGATCAATCTTCCAAATAAAAAAAATCAGATTCATCTAGTGAAGTGGTGAGTTAAGTCCCTCTTGAGATGACAATGAATACGCAGGCTGGTGTCTCTTTGAAGGAAATGGTGAAGTTTTCCTGAAAGACGCGCGTTTCTTCAAATGATTTAGAGTTCTTCGCGTATAAATTTCTCTAACCACCGGTTTTGCTCGTTCTTTCAACTTGAGGATAACGAAGAACAACAGTCGATAAAGGAGAATAATCACCATCACAGCTGCTAAATCCCACCACTTCGAATGGTCGAGTGGAATACCGAGAACAGTGGTCAGTATTATCTCTCCGGGAAGCTTTGGTTCGTCTTCGTTTTCGGCATCAAACTCCAACCCAATCATGTCATTCTTGTATGCTCCCTAAGTAAAATGCATATAAGAAAAGTTCATGAGAAAAAAGGTACACATGACCTAGTGTCTTTAAATGACAGACTAACACTAACTATCTTGTTCGTGTTCGTTGATTTAACTTGTATAATACATTTTTGCATATGTTCACTCATTAAGAAACTAAACTTGTTAGTCTTTGTTACATTCAATCATTCAACTTTAAACGAACTAACTTAAATGAAAGCAAACATAAATGAAGCTAACTAAACCTATTTAAAAACTTACACGATAACCTACGTTCAAAAAGATTTTAACCCTATATCTTAAGGACATGGCTATCTGAGAAGAGACACCTTAACTAACATGATATCATCTTGTGACAGATATATATATATGTAAATGGACAAGAGTAAAAAAACTTAAATAATAGAACATAACTACATGTAAATGAACAAACAAGACAATTATTAATGTTCATTGGATACTTATTTTTAGTGTCAAATTTAGTGTCAAATGTTAACTTTCTAACTAATCATTCGGTTTGTTTACGGTACTCCTAATTAAACACACGTATTCTTTGTTACATGTAGCTAGCTAATTAATTAATTACTGCTAAACATTGTTACCTGCAATCCCCATGACATATAATTGATGTAAGAAACCGGATATCGCCAGAATATATTCGGAAGTTCGGGTAAAAGACGAAAGAACCCCGCTGTCATCATCATCACACCCTGTAAATCAATATTTCATGATCAACAACTTTTAAATAGAATTAGGGTTTTTGGTTGATATCAAACCCAAGAAACTCAATTAATGCTAATAAACAAACTAATGAATTAATCTTACAATAAAACCAGCACCGATGATGATTCCCAACATGAAATTAGGAACAAATGAAGCAATAACCATCATCGAACTCTCAACAGCAGCAATGGATAATAGAAGATCAAGACACGCGTACATTTGTCGGTAAAACCCAGGATGGAATTTAACCATGTTGTAAGTAATTGCAGCGGTACTGAACGACATTAGTGACAAGAATGGGAATGACGACAAGAAGTTGGAAAGGATAAACACGCCAACACCATAGTGTCCGTTGAGTCTTTCTCTTTCGAAAATCTGTGCAAAAACGAATCATTATCTATTATATGTATAGCATAGCTCACTTTATATCTTCTAACTTCTTACTTGTATTATATAAGTATCATTGTTTTAGCTTTTTAAGGTAAATTCCAGAAATTTCTCTTGATTTTTTTCAAAATGTCCCTTCAACTAACTAACTAACTAACTAACTAAGCTTTCTCTCAAGTCTCAAATGTTCTTTATGTATGGTCGTTTAACCATTGTTTGTGGTCGTTCGATCATTATTCATGGACGTACGTACTTTAGCCTGACACGTGTCTTTGTTTTAGTGGCAGAGCCTGACACGTGTCTTTGTTTTAGTGGCAGAGCACATGAACAACATTTTAGGAGGGGGCTTAGTTAGAGGGAAATTAGTCGGAAACGCCTCAAGGGAAGGGAAGCACATTTTCATTAATATATTTTGACTACACTAAAATTACCAACATATTATAGATACCTTCATTTCTTCAATAAAGGAAGGGAAGCCCCCAATAGACATAAAGATCATAAAACCCGAAATGAACCCGCCACACGCACCACGAGCCAACATCGCGTGAGAGCTTGTTCCGATATCATAAAAAACAGTACCGACACATATCGATACAACAATGTACACTACTATCCTCACCCAATAGTATCCAACATCTCTACACATGTTTATGAAAGATCTCTTTGTCAATGTTTTTAGTTGTTTCCACCAACTTGCCTTGCTTCCACTCTTTGTTTCAACCAGCATACCTTCCTACCAATTTGAAACATTTAAAAAGGTTAAAACTGTGATACACTAATCAAATATTATTGTGATTATGTCAAAGTTAAGAGGGTTTGTTACAATGGCTGATATTTCTTTGATTCTGGTTCTTGCCGTTGCTGCATATGGTGAGGATTTGTATTTGTAAACAAGAAGTTCTTTGATTTCTGTTGTTGATGAACAAGAGAAAGTAGTTGTGCAAATGATTTTGGTGTCCTGCAATACATGAAACAACATTTTTTTTCTTATGAAATAGATTAATCTTGCGGGCCTTGTGGCGGTCCGTTTGTTTTGAAGGTTTAGACTTTAGATTAGATTTGGGTTTTGGGAATTAAAAATCTACCTCTAGTAAAACATTTCAAAAAAATGGCATATGGAATTTTCTTAATTTTTCAAGAGTTTTTTAGTATTTAAATTAATTTTTGTATTTTTCTATACTTTTTATATTATCTTAAATTATAAAATAGATTTAATTTTGTTAGTATCTAATTAAGTGTTTATTTTATATACTTAAAAAAGTAAACATTTTTTATCCATTAAGTTGCAATACCTAACAGCAGTCCATCGTTAACAGAAACGGTCTCTAACATTTCAAGTCTTATCAATTATCATCTCTAATGTTTCAAGTCTAAAAAATTCTCTTCCCTAATGTTTCAAGTCCCAACAGTTTTCGTCATTAACGTTTCAAGTCTAAACAGTTTTAACGTTTCACGTCTAAACAGTTTTCGCTCCTAAGGTTTCAAGTCTTAACAGTTTTATGTTAAAAGTTTAATGACGAAAATTGTTAAGACTTTAAACATTAGGGACAAAAACTATTAAGGGTGGACTAAAACTGTTTAACTCTTGGAAATATCAGAGATGAAAACCGCACTTACTTTATTTAAAATTTAAAATTTGACATTTTTTTATTAATTTGTATAATTATCAGCTAAATTTAAGATATTTATATTTGAAAAGTTTCTAATGAGTAATTTTAAAATCTCAAAGCATAATTTATAGTTATAAAAGTGTCAAACATTTATTTTTTGAATGTTTATTATGTAACCCGTGTAATACACGGGTTTTAGGCTAGTATAACTAATAAATTTTTTAATAAGATACATATTAAAAATAAATAAATAAATAAATAAACTTGAAAAAAAGATACATATTTTTTCTTATATTTTTTCTAAAATCTAAAAACACATTTGCAAACCAAACACACACTAATTAAATTTAAAGCAAAATAATATTGTACCCTTAGTCTTTGAGAACCCTGCAATGTAGCGTTAATCTTGTCAAAATCGGAGTTGATACATCGAAGGAAGTGATCCGAAGGGTTTCTTTTGCTTGGACATGGTACACCCGCACCCGAAAAGAACTAAATAGCAAATAATAAAAATGTCACTAACATATATATATTAGTTTAATTACATCACATGACCATGATATGTATGGATTAGTGACTTCACACAATTAATAGATGTTCAATTATAATTAAAGATGATAGCACTATATTGGGCCAACTTCAATAGGCAAACATGGTGTGGGCCAAAGCCCATTGGACTCTGCCCAATATAAAGGCGTCTAAAGCCTAAAGGTGGTCAAAAAACCGGTTATGGAACGAGAACCAACAGTTCTAACCTGATCCGGAATCGACCATACTCAAACCGGCGGTTCCAAGGCGGTTTTAGCTTCTTTGAAAAAAATAACCGGAACAGAGACCGGGACCGGTTTTCGGGTCAAAACGGTCAAAGGCCCGAACCCGAACAGGTTCCTCTATACCCGGTTATTTACTTTTGTTGACCAAATTGGAACCTCCTCTATACCCAGTTATTGACTTTTGTTGACCAAACCGAAACCGGTTCCTACCGGAACCGCTTCTTAAAAAAAACAAATTTCAGCACCTCTACAGGTATCCTCTATCATATATGCACATGTACCTCAATGGCCGATTTGGCTTCACCGAAGAAGACAGTTTCACCGCCCGACAACAGAAACAGATCATCAAAAAGTGCGAAAACTTCACTACTCGGCTGGTGGATGGAGGAGACAACGGTTCGTCTACCATCTCGAGCCACACTTCTTAAAGCCTGAACCACGAAGAAAGCAGACGCGCTATCGAGTCCACTAGTGGGTTCATCAAGAAACAATAGTGTCGGTTTCGTTAGGATTTCGAGTGCAATACTGAGTCTTTTCTTCTCACCACCACTTATGCCTCTTAAATGCCAGTTGCCAATGAGTTTATCGGCGCAATCTTGAAGACCCATTTCATTTATAGTTCCTTCAACAATTCCATTGACCTCAGATTTGGTTAAGTCTTCTGGTAATCTCAGTTTTGCTGAGTATGAGATGGTTTCTTTGACTGTTAGTGTACCCATTAGTATGTCCTCTTGGGTGACATAAGCCTGAGTTCAAAATCAAACTAATAAATAGTTCATAGTTGATATAGTAACACTATATGTTAACTTATAAACATATAGCCATATTTTTAGATATAATATATTTTTCTAGATGTGAGAATTTTGTAACGAGTACTCGTACCAGCTTCATACGTTACCATATCAATAAATTGGGTACCGTTATTGGTACCCGCTCATGTATTTTTTGTTTTTACCTGTTTTTTTGCAAGGATTTTTGCTTCTGCTCCGTCACCATATTGGCCTATGGCCAATTTTATTTAGTACATAAAACACAACTTCGAAGTATGTTGAGATTTTAATTATAAATAAGTAATACGTAACTTATGATTTACGTTTTTACTAATTTTACGGTATATTTGTTCTAAATAAGTTTACTTTGAGCAACTTTTTATGTTACATTCAATTTCTTATCAAGTAAGAAATATTACCTAAATTTGTACGAAAAAAAATTAGGACACCTAAAATTAATGTGGTATATCTAAACTAAAGTATACTATGTGTACAGATTAGTTTAGTGACGACATGGATTACTTACAACGGATCCATAATCAAGCCTTTTCTTTTTTCCGTTCAGAAGCACGTTTCCAGTCATTATCACGTTTCCCGCTAATCTTCCTGCATTTAATTATAAATAATCACAAATGATATTAATTAATGGAATATACATATCTATATCTAGGACTATCTCAAATGCTTTTTTTATGCGTAGAAAATCCATCAATTTAAAGACATACGTTTTTACAATAGTACATGTAAAGTTAAACAGACTATTATAGATATTAAACACATCCTTGTGATAAGGGAAAGATAATTAAAAACTTTACTCATGATTGTAGTGGTTGTATATGCATTGTTGTTATCAAAAGTGCATCAAATTGTACTCATAAAAACGAATTAGGAGTACACAAAGTTGAGGGTACCATTATAATGGTTTAAATTCACTCTTGAAATGGACAAGACACAATGTTCAATGTTGTAACAGGGTAGATGAATTGTCTCAATCGATGGTGCATCTCACCCTTCAAAATTATTATATTATATTTAAGGGACCGGTTGCTATCATTTTAATGATTTTATTAAAAGGCTACGTACATCTGAGTCGTTTAGAGGCAGAAGCGGTTTGTTTACACCTCTTAATGGTTCCTGAAGCATCTAAAATTCTAAATGGTTAAGTTTCACGAACTAGCTGAATCATTCAGAACTTACCTCTTAATAAGTCAGACTTCTTAATGGTTTGGCACAATTTTGCCAAACAACCCTTAAGTAATATCACAAGACACCTATAAACTAAAAGAAATTTAGATTTTACTATAAATTTATATGAAATAAAGCTAAGGTTATAAATACTAATCAAAACTTTTTTCATCTTGACTTTATTAACATAGTTTACTTTTAAATATCATTTAACTAACACTTTTCTAAGGCATCACCAATTGTTTGGACTTTATAATTACATATGGCATTTCATACGGTTTTATAATGATTTAAAAAACTGATTAAATAAGATAGATTGTTTAGAATGTTAAAAATGTAAATATATGTAATGAATGAGTCCTGCCGACCACCACTCTGCAAGTAGTAATTAATTAGCATGTGAGCTACCACTGTGACAACTTCAAAAACGGTTAATTTGTGGTTCGATCAAGTACCCCGTTCACATTAGAGGACTCACATTTTAGTATTTTTCAAACCCGTCGGTAGACCAACGAGACAACTCGATCTAAAATAAAGCATCTAATTACCCCTTGGACTAGAGTTTTTAGTGTAATTAGTGCCACAAAAAATATTTTTATCAAATAAAACAGAAGTATTAATAAATCGTAAAAAAAAAATACAATAATAGAACTATAGGTTGAAAACTTGAAAAGATCAAATAAAGAAAAAAGTCAAAAACCGAAGTATAATAAATGGTCAAAACTCAAAAGATAGACTAATACCTATATTATGAATGAGTTTTGGTGTCAGCTAGAACTTTGTAATTTGTTTTTGTCCTTTTAACGTTTTAAATACTAGTAGCCAAGAAAAGATATAAATTTTTTATATTAAAAAAATAGCTTGATTCTAGTCAAATCAAGGACATCTCAGTATCTCACCGTCAGATTAATATCTTTTTTGTTTTCTCCATGCATAAACTGATACACACATAAATACGCACAACTAACATTTAAATATCACTTAGAGCATTTTGGATAGTTTCTCATGCTTATCTCTATAATTAAAAAAAGGTATTACACCCAATAAATTTATATAGAATGTTTAAAATTCTCATGCTAACATATTTTGTATATTTATCTCAATTTCAATTAAATAATATCGTTTTTATACTTTTATTATTAATATTTTTCGTTTCTTTCATTCACAAACACTTACAAAAATACTTAAAAAGTACATTTGGAGATTAAGTTGTATCCCCAAATAATGAAAATGATGGTTTTGCAAAATATAGGAATGTAGTATGATGATGGGGAACCTGATGTGGAGCTTGAACTATATGATTTTTCGTGTTTTTCCTATTTTTTGACAATGGAGAGGTGGAACCTAATACGAATAATCTTTAGATCATAACACCCAAAAAAAAAAAAAAAACAGATGTGCCCTAGCTCAACTTTTTGGGAAGAGATAACAACCCTTTATTTTTTGATTTGCAGGTCATGAGTTCGAGTCTGATTTAAAATATTTTAATGTGAGCAAGATGTGTTTAACACAGGGATCTTCTGGCGATGGGTTTCCTCCGGATCAGTAGGCGGCCCGGGTCACCAACGCTGTTTACGTTTGCAAACGTGGGTGGCCGGGCTTATAATATTTGTTGGATTTTCATAAAAAAAGGTAAAATATAACAAAAAAGAAATTAAACTATTTTTTTTAATAATACCAAAATTACGAAAAACCCGTTATATCGGCACACAGCAAGTTTAAATAACTATTTGTTTCATTATTTCAGTGCTCAGCAATGGAAAAAGAATGTCCGAAAAGCGAAAAAAATAAACTATAATAAAGATGAGATCGATTATAATTTATAAGTAAGTGTACTAGCTTGTCTGATATTAGAAGTAAATAAAGTTGCAAATGTATATTTTACTAAACCAAGGGCCGAAAACCTAGAATTTTCTACCTTCTTATTTGTTGCAAAATAATTCATGGGTTGATTATGGTTATTTAAAACCTTGTCCCGTAATGATATTTGAACATTTAATGAGTAGATATGTACATTTTTAACTTACTTTTAATTATACAGCAAAATGTTATATATATGCTTTTTAGGTATTAGTTTAATAGACGTAAAAACCTATGTATTATATGAGTAAAATAAAGAAAATTTTAAATACTGAAAAACAAAACAAGAAAAAAATGAGGTTGAAAAGAAAATATAAAATATTATATGAAAAAAGTGTCATTGGGTTGAAATAAGAAAGAGAAGTGAAAAATTAAATCTTAAATCAGGAGAAGAATTCTGACATTTTATGCAAATAGTAACTTATGTACTTAATCATTAATTATTAAGTACAGATTTTGTAAGTAAAGATCAATGAATCATCTTTCTAACGAAAATAATTTTAAAATAGTTTTGCCATATTATACGTATCATCCGAAGACGTTCCTTAGTTCTGAAAAAATGAACAAGCTAGTAATTATTAACTTTCCTATACTTACTAAGCAAAATAAATAAGTGTTTAGTTTTAAATATCATTTTATTCCAACTTACAATGTGTTTCTAAACATGACATTATACAAATGGTATATCGACACTAACTACTAAAAGAAAAAATATAATGTTATAGTTACAAGCGAAAGTTCTATTTAGAACCAAAGAAAGTATTTAAGAAATTATGCTGTCCAAACTCCATAGCTAGTGAAATCTATACAGCATCTACAAAATCTTCATATTTTTAAAGAGTAATAAATAAAGCAAAACAAACATAAACAACATATATTATGTGGGTTAGTATATGCATTTATTTGACATTAATAAGTGTATTATTTTGTTTATTTACGGAACTAAATAATGTTCATACCCGCTAAAGAATCAAGAAGTGTCGATTTCCCCGAACCAGAAGGACCCATGATAGCCATGATCCGAGCCGGTTGCGCAAAACCGGTGAGCCCGTTCAATATTCGTCTCGTTGGTTTATTGCTATTGTTCGGAAGCACCACCGTCAAATCTTCCCATACCAAATAAGCACCAACGCCATCAGTGACACCACCACCACCGCCACCGCCACCCGCCACCACACCCACCGCCGATTCTATCTCCATGATCACTTAATAAGCTAACTTGTGTTAAAACCTATGTTATGTTGCATGGATATATAGAGTAAGTGGGTGGTTGGGGTTGATTAATGTGTTAGATGTATATATATATAATATAAATATTTATTTTTGAAATGCGATTAATGTGTTAGATATGAGGGTGATAAAACAAAGGGCTTTCTGGTCTGAGAAGATGTTATTACCAAAAGAGAAAGTATGGTGTCATTTAGCACTCAATGTGGCAAAGTTTTAATGCTACCATGAATAAGGTTCAGAGAGTTGGTAGAATATGTATGGATTTGAATTACACTTTCTTTGTGTGTATACATGTTTATCTATTTAGGTGTATCACTTAAGGAGACTGAGTAAGATTTGTGATTAAAGTTAACTCAGAGCAATAATAAATATCGCACATAATTATATAAATATAAATATCTTTTCGGGTGTTATTTGTTGCAACTAAAATATGATAGATACATTATACCATAGATAGATCATAGAATTTAATCCATATAAATGTTATTTCACCTTAATGAAGTATAAGCTCTAAATACACAAGCTAGGTATAAATACTTGCTAATTAAAAATAAAAGAAACTAAAACAAATTAAATTAAATTAAGAGAATATAGAATAATACATGATCATCCCCTACCATCACTTGCAATCGTTTTGCCCAAGCTTTTGCTCAAAGGCGGATGACCGGCCATTTGTCAAATTTTACTTCAAAACCATTTGTCCATATTTAACTTCCAAGTTCCAAACCATTGATTCCAACAAAGAGTATGATTTTGGGGAGTATGTATAGGCATTTGACAAAAGAATAGTTGTAACGACCTACGAGATTTGGGTTTATTTATGGTGGTAGCTTTTTACGGATTACCGATGGTACATTCGTCAATTAACTTTTCAACTGACAACGACTACAAAGCCTAGGAAGGAATTTTGTCAAATCACCGATGGATTACCCGTCACAAATGGATTCTCATCGACAAACCTTACATGAAACCCCTGAGTGAGCCAACTGGGGTTTACCTCAGGATTCTCTTTCTGAAATGGTTTGACAACCCGACATTAGGTTAAAATTGTAAGAAAATTTGTCTTGAACGTCCCAAGTTTGGTCAATTGTTGCCGTTTAAAAAAAATATATATGCAAATTGTTAGAAATTTTAAACAGTCTCACACTTCTGGACAGCTAAAATAACCTTTTTACTTTATTAATTAACTTTATATATTAATATATGGTTTTAAAAATTGTCGGTAATTAATTGGAATGGTTTTATTCTTAGCGAATAATAACAACAACAAAAGGTTTGTAGTTATTTGGTCATAAATTTGTTGAAAAGTTTATGGTTTTTATATTTATATTCTCTTGTGATCATAAAGTCTTCACTGAATTGTGGGAAAGAAGGTTTATTGATAATTTGATATGTTGTCATAAAGTTTAGTGTGAAAAATGTTTATTTTCTAGTAATAAGATTTGTTAAAAGGATTTAGTTTCAACTTTAGTTTATCTAAACTGGATTTGATTAAATTTTATAATAAAATAAGTTCTAAAATTATTTCATGTGTTAGAGGTGCAGACTCTCTAAAAATATGTGTGAGTTTCTTATAACTTTGAAGGTGGTTGAGAGTGGTTATAAGTGTGAGAAAGAGAAAAATGTTACTATTCTTTTACAAATTGGCAAATTGGATTTTAATTATTTAAACTTTGACCCATTAGCTTGCAGTAATCCCAACTCATGAAATTGTTACCAGCAGTCCATACTTTTATAACATTTATTTGTGCAAGTCCCTAACTAAGGAAAGCTAACTCCGTTAACCTATTGCTGACGTGGCATGCTAACATGGAAAGATTTTCTGACGTGTCATGCTGACATGACAAAATTTGCTGACGTGACATGTTGACATGGCACGGATTTTGCTTGTTAAACTCTACGATCTTAGCTTTTAGGGTTTAGCTTTTGGGTTTAGATTTTAGGGTTTACCTTTAGATTTTTGGAGGTGGGGTGATGGGTGGGTTAGGTTTTTTGGGGGTGGGGTGAGGGGG